>JWZT01003733.1:111991-124238 GCA_000827895.1 Thelohanellus kitauei
TCTCAGTTGATTATTATACATCCCTAAATCGAAGGGTGGGATTAAATTAACGCATGCCTTGCGAGTCGGTTACTACTGCTTATCACGATCTAATCTTGGTCATGAAATTAGCACTATACTTGTTATTCGTCTCCCTGGGCCGAAATCCTCGGTGTTCGATAAACCTGATCTCTCGAATATGGTCAAATGATGAAAATTCACGATTTGACTTAACTTGTATCGATAATCTTCTGATTCGTTTTCTTTTTTGTCATTTGTGTGCATTATAAAACCTTACGCAATAGTGGATAACAATTTTGTACTTTCTAAATGTTTCTGTTTCAGTTGATATTAGAATTTAAAAATTATGAGTGTTATTGATAGCTGATTTTGAATTAAATTGTCGGGTTAATGGATTCAAAAACACTTGATGTGTACTAGAAATTTCCATTCAAAATTTTGGTAAAAGTTACAAACGCAACCGGGACTTTTCGCACAACTTTTGTATACATCTAGTGTCAAGTAACAAGAAAATACCATTTTTTCATTTCCAATCACATGGGAAGTCGCCCTGAATGTACCCAGAATTTGGTTTTATGAGACTGCGCGTAGCTTTTTTTAATAAAATTTTTAGATTACCACAATTTGTTCCAATCAAGTCTCTCCTTAAATATTTAAGATACAAAAATTTATTATCTAATGGAGAAAGATGCTCAAAATGTAGCCAAAGCATAGTACTTCTCAAAAAAAGACGATTCAAAGTCTGAAAATTGTCAAGTTTGGCGCTACTTTAAGAGTAAATGAGATACGACATAGGTCTTTCAACGCTCAAAACTGATTTTAAGAGACTTGACTACTCATTCTACCTCTTTGGGCAATATAATACCCTCCAATCCTTATCCTATATGACTTGGATATCTCCAAACCAACCATCATTGATTAGGCAAGATGTTGCAGAGACCTCATCTAAAAAAAACTTAATAAATCAAATGCACATAAATTTTGGCGAGCGAAGCAAAATAGCTGAAACAGACGAAAGTTTTCTCGTTTAGAGTAAATACTACAAGGAGATTTCTCAATCAAAAGTTGATGTTGGGAGGAATTGATCGCTCATCAGAAGGAGAACGTCGATTTTTCATCGAGTTTGTGGATGAACGAACATACGAAGTATTAACCGAAATAATTCTCTGAAGAATCAATCCCGAACGATAATAATATCGGGTGGTGAAGGCCCATAAAAATCGCTCAAATATTGGCTAACAGCACCAAATCATCGTCCATCAAACAAATTTTAAGGATCTAGAAGATCGCGAAATCCACCTTCAAAATGTAGAAAATATGTGGGGGGGTTCTCAAACTAGTTTTAAGAATAAATGGTAGCCATCTTGAACCCACTCCACGATTTTGAATACGTGGCAAAGTTTTTTTTCGTTGGCTGAATACAAATCATTTAAAATTGATTATTGAATTAATAGAAAGGAAATACATACCAAACTTGTTTCATACATTTGATAGGTGTTCTCAAACAAATTCTTGTTACTCATGAATGAGTATGTTTTGGGGCTGTGTATGGAAAGAATAATATGAAGTGTTTTCTGCGAAAAAATTAAATTAAAAATATCAGGATCAAATTCAAATAAAATATACATAATAATTTCAAAAAATATACTTATAGAAATGATATATGAATTCATAAATGTCATTATAAAGCCAAATCATAAATTCTTTGTGGTTAATGACTTTTTTGTGTCTCTCGTTGCATTTATATGATAGAACTTTCAAAAAAATGTCAAAAACACCCGGTGGTCGCGTGTGCGCAGATAAGAAAGCAAAACAATGATGTACAAAAACATCCTACTTCCCACTATAATTAAAACAACGGTTTCAGAATTCTATTATTGAACCCTTTAGTATCGGAATATGGAACGAAAATGCCCCGTAGAGTTCTTAACTTTCACGAATATCTTAGTATCATCATATCATAAATTTAAAAATTGTATTATTGGTTTAAATAGCCATGTTTTAACTGATGTATCATTGTTTACGCTGTTAATAAATTTAGTTTTCTGCCATTTTTGAAAACGCCGCGGGACGGTATATATGCTAAAGTGTATTTTCGCCTAACAAAAAACAATAAAAACCAAGAAACCAGTAAAAAATGTCAAATAAAGAATCCACTTGATGTGCATACAAACTATGTAATCATGAATACTGTGAAAATTCCATGAAATTCCATATTTTTTATTTTGAAATTTCCACACCAGGGTATGTTATTTACACTTATTTATGACAGAATTTGTCAAAAATATTCAGAAATAGCTTAAACTCAGCTACGAGCTAAAGTAAAATTCAGCCGCCATATTTCACCGTTTCACGATGGTCGAGGACCATTTGATCGTTTTGGAATCGGTGCAACAGAATTCCCCTTAGATTATTTTATGGTCTCTTATGTAAACTTAGATTCCTCAAACATTTCGGAATTATCTGTGGTCATCAAAAAGAGTTGATTGATCACGCGCTGCCACTGATTTACGACGGGTTTTGCAATCAAAACCGTGAAACGTGTGAATCAATACGGAGGGTTTTTTCAGTACCAGTATATTGAAGGAACGACTCTCAACCATACAGAAATAATTAAAATTGCTCCAATACATCGCGGGAACAAAATGGTCTATGACACATCATCACGGAGTAAGGTATTTACCTCCGTATAGCCCCTTCCTTAACCCGTGCGAGGAGGTTTTTTCACAAATAAAAACTCCGTTCGGAGGAATGACCCTCTTAACGGAAATAATGATTTTACACAAATCATGGCTTCATCATACATGGACATTACCACTGACAACCTCCAACATTATTTCCTACACTCAGCAAGTTTTTTACAGAAATGCTTGAATCTGGAAGATATACCACGAGAGTAACAAAATTAATTTTATTATTTCAATCGTCATGTTGTTTATTCGATGAATTTTGTTTTTGATTGTCATGGTTGATGTTAATGGTTTCTAAACAACGTGTCACTAATTATTTTAAACAGAAAACTGAACTTCTACCCTAATAATAGTCGAATTTTGTCAAAAACGATGTCTTGAAGCAAGTTAAATTATCTATGCAAAGTTGAGAATCGTTCCTTCAATATACTGGTACTGAAAAAATCCTCCGTATTGATTAGAACGTTTCACGCTTTTGATTGCAAAACCCGGTAGTTATTTCTTTTCCTAACAATCGAAACGCCTGTTGTATCTCATTTCATTCAATGAAATGATTAGACGTAATTTTAACAATGAAACAGAGCCTAACCTGAGCGTAACTAACGATTGGCTTAATGGCATGAAATATTTGACAAAAATCGATTATTTCGTTGGAGTAGCGCTGTGCCCAGCCATCAACACAAAAAAGGTTCGAAACATCCACATTCAAGCTCTAGTTTATCAAGTTAATATACAAAAAGGAGAAAAAATAACATTCAAACCTGCTGTTAATCGTATGTCAAAAAAATCATAGAATAAATATAATCAAGTGAGAAGATAGGACACACGCTTTGCATAAATGATTTATTTGTGGCTCCGAACTAGATAGCTCTCATTTTTATCAACCTTTATCAAACTATTTTAAATTTTCATGAACATCGTGTTGGTGGATTATTACAAAATTCATGAAACAAATCTCAGAAACTCAAGTTAGAAACCTGTAGGACAATAATCCCAGGCGATTTTTAAATTGAGGATGGCTACTTGGACAATATATCATTGCGATTAATCAAATCTAATCCTCATCCAGTACATCATATCGAATAATTAAAATTTTGATGAATCGTTAAACCTACATGCTCTATAAACCATGATAAAACTTAATGATCAGATCAACGTGTTCCAAAAAAACTCAATCAAACTCAAGAATTGCAATACTTTGCATGGGACTGTTTAATGTTAACTCGTACGATTACGTCATTACCGAACATATTTTTTATAACGGCAGAAATTTTTAAGAATTATCTTAATTTTTTGTTGAATGCTTTATTTATGCAGTATCTTGCTGATTTCAATTTTCGGTCTATTTCTTTCCACATTTATTGATAGCGTATATAAGGAGAGATATCGTTATTACCACCAATGATACAACTATCAAAAAATTGTTTATTGTCCAGAAGTCTTGTTTGTGTATACTATGTCTCGAACCGGTACTATTTTTTACATTCATATTTCTTTCGCCCGAAATTCCAGATTCGAATGAGTTTTCAGTTTTATAAGAATTTGAAAATATTATTTCCCTCGTCGTAGAACTCTGTGTTGTAAAATTTGTTCCAATAAAATTTTTTGCAACTGAAAATACAGAATTGGTTGAGTTTTTTGCTTTACCAGAACTTGGTAATGTTTTTTCCTGCGTTACTTGAGTCTGAGGGGAAAATGTTGTTCCAAGAATAGTTTTTGAGGTCGAAGTTAGAGATTCCTTTGGGTTTTTTGTTTTATCAGTATAACTGATTGTCGATCTTGTTTTCTCCGAGTAGGAACTCGCAAGAGAAGTTATTCGAGGATTACGTATTGTAACAGAAGAAGTAGTTGAATGCATTGGATCCACATGGTTCGATGATCCTTTTGTCTCCTTTGTTGAACACGGATTCTCACAATTTTTGCCATTAATATTTGTTGAATCGGAAGGTATAGATGTAGTTGAGTTGGTTGGGCTCACGGAATTCGATCGACCTCTGTCCTCGGTTGCAGAACTCTGAGTGGTAAAATTGGTTGAACTAATATTTGCAGAAACAGAATTTCCAGATTTATATGTGTGGTTTGGATGATCTGACTCCCACGATCTTTCTTCCTGCGTTGTTTGTATCTGATTAGTGAACGTTGTTCCAAAAACATTTCTTGAGACAGACGTGACGGTTTCAGCTGAGTGTTTTGTTTTATCATCGCTTGAAGATTTGGTTTTCTCCAAATAATCCGGAGTAGTCAAGGTGGTTCGAGGAGTATTTGTTGAAGCAGAAGTTATATATGTAGATGGGTGTTTTTCATTCTCAGAACTCGATGAGATATCTCCCTCAACCATAGAAATATCAGTCATAAAGTGTGTTTGATTAACTGTTGTTGAAACAGCAGTTACAGTTTCAGCTGACTGGTTTGTTTTATCGGTGCTCGAAAGCTTTATAATCTCTGGAGTAGAATTTAGCGTTGTAGAGTTTGTTCCTTGTATATTTGTAGAAAATGAAGTTAAAAATTTAGTTGATTCATTTTGATGATCAGAACTCGATAATCTTTCTTCCTGCGTTCTTTGACTTTGAGTTGTAAATGTTGCTTCAATAATATTTGTTGAAACAGAAGTTACAGATTCAGTTGAATGTATTGTTTGATCAGTTTTCGAAGATCTTGTTTTCTCTATGAAGGCGCCGGGAGTAGTTAAACTTATTTCTCGGTCGCTTGTTGAAATAGAAGGTATAGCTGTGGTTGAAAGTTTATCATCAGAAGGGTTTAATAATTCTTTTTCATACGCTGTAGAACTCTTAGTATTTAAATTTATGTCCTTTATATTCTTAGAAAGAGAAGTTGCCGATTCATTTAAGTGTTGTGTTTCATTCTGTAGACAAGGATATATTTCTTTGGTTGAGTAAAATCTAGCTGATATTGGGATGAGTTTTTTCTCTTTATGCCCAGACTTTTTACATATTTGTGTTGAGTTTGGAAATCGAATGTTTAAATCGTCTAACGTGAGTTCCATTTTTTGACCTTTTGTTGCCCCAATATCAATATTTATTGAATAATTAAACAAACTGTATGTGGTGTTTTTAAAGAGTTTGAATTTATACCCAATGAAATGCCTTGCCCTCTTGGATTTTTTGGCTAAAGATACGTTACATCCACCGATTTCTATTTCTGTTTTTAAATCATTTGAATGGCATTTTATTTACAAGATTGTTCCGTAAATGAATCATTAAGTAACATGATTAGTTGGGTGCCATCAGAATTAAATTTAAATCTCTGAATGTTAAATTGAAAGAAGTACATTTTTTCACGACTAATTAATGAAATTAAAATACCTAGCAAAAGTATATTTAAGTTGAAAATCAAGTTGAACTCTAATTGTTATGTTTCGAAAATGTAAATCATATCTTTTATTTGTTTCTGTTTCTCGTGTATTTAGCAGAATCAACAATAATTGAAGAGTGTTTGCAAACATCAATTCTAACATAATCATAGTCTGGCTTCTTTAAGTCATTCCATAAATCTAGACACAGATATATTCACAAAAAACAATATACTCATCAGGAGACATCAAAAGTTTCAAAAAATAGTGATAGGTTGCGAAATGAGACGTTGGAAAAAATATTTCATTTGAGTTTTGTGTCATTTTTGACTTTACCTCAATCAGAAGAACCATAATGTATTCAAGATACTATGAGGTGATTGTTGAATATTACCTTATATCTATGACCATCTGAGAAACATCCTAAAAAATTGAAAACATAACCCGATATCGTATCATGCAAAATCATCAGATCCAACGATGGATTCCAAAATAAATCAAGAAAAGGAGTTTATTACAACTTTTTGTAAATTTTTGGGTTATTGTTTAGAATCTCATCCATTAAATTGAGGTAAATGTGAGATTAGCTATTTTTAAATGTGATTAGTTCTTAAATAACCTCAAGAATACCATCTAAATAGATCAAGACATATATATTTATGAGTATATGTTAGAATAATAGCATTTTCTAACAATATTATTAAATTAGAAATGACATATTATCAAACGGTTAGGGTTAAAAATCACCAGATTGGATAAAACTCCTCTTCAGACATCGAATGAAATATATTTTCATTTTAGTATGTGATAGATTGATCTCATCATAAGATGTAGAGACCAATCCATCAGAAAAAAAACTGTCGATACGAATTTAACTAAGATGAATCGATAAATACCGTGACGATTTCAATGCACTCATGAACAGTTTTTGATTTTTATCTGTGAAGTAATACCATTGACAAACGAAACGGCTTTAATATCAGAACAGATTCTTTTAAACCTATACATTCGGTGACCCACTCTTCAAATTTTTGATCACTGCAAGCTGGATCATAAATTAACCTAGTTGATTTTGTTGGTTCATTAATTGAGTGATTGAAAGTGGCTAGTTTTGTAATAAGCCTAAATATATATATTCGATCCTCTATTCTAACAACATTAATGTAGATTCTAACCACCATTTACCAATTATTACAGATCATGCGAATCATTTTATTATTTTTTTAAATTTTGAAGATGGTTAATTCAGAAATCTATATTCTTCTCAGATTTCTATAAAGGCTAACACTGTTTTCTCCATGACCTAATTCTTAATAAATTTGTGCTTTCTATTTAAACAATCTGGATGAGTTCTGAACCTTTACCGCATTTCGTTATTTTCCAGATTAATATTCATGAGCTGGAAATGTTGTGGCGGATGAGATCTCACTTGCAATCCGGGCCAAATTTAGGAAAGGATGATCTGCCATTATACTTCTCGACACGACATTATTTAGTAACCACATGGATCTATGTTCTATTTCTCAGGTCCTGGTTTGATTTATTTTTGCTGCTAAATTATAAATATATGATAGTTTTCCCTCAAAGATTCAGATGAGTTGTTGAAACTGCTGATTTTTTTGTAGGTTTGATCATATGAATGTAGATAGTGTTTTCTTTGTTAATTAATTTACATCAGCGCAGGTTATCGTTTAGGTAATGTAAATTAAGTTGTTCCATACAGTTTCTTTGATTACAAGCTTTTCGTACCTATCATAAACTGTTATGATTACCTTCTCAACTTTTCAACATTCCTAGGGGTGGTATATAGATTCATGTATTTATCATTTATCGCATCTATATAAAATAACAGGGATCGACTTGCCTCCTCTGATCTGAGTGAACCGACATGGGCGAAATCACCAATAAAATAACCAAACGTTAAGCCTCGTCAGCGGCATCTGTAAATAAGTATTATTTTAAAGAGATTATTGTTTAATCTATGACTATACATCGATTAATAAAATGGGTTGTATGTCATAAAGTTTGGCAAATTTCCTGAAACCTGATATTTTGTACTCTAAAATTTTAGATTGACAATAAAATCTACTAATAACATCAGCTTACACTTAAAAAACAGATAATTATTTAATACCCTACCTTTCTTTATAAACAGGAGTTTATCTTTTATGATATTTATTCATCGATATTTGTTAAAGATTATTGAATTTTCTTTCATCTCATAAATTAAAAACAATGTTCGTCCTATTAGACATCTCAAAAATTGACAAAAGTGTCTGGAATTGAAAAGTTTCGAAACAGATAAAATTTAGTTTAGTTACGTGAAATTTATAGCTTACAAAATGACTCATTCACGTTGACATGAAGTCATCAGCCGACAGCTCTATAGAATGAGTTTAATGTTGTGGTATCTATATCTAGAATTTAAAACAGTTCAATTAATCCCATCTATTCCTTGTCCGGTAAGTCATATTCTATAATTAAATATTCGATAAACGCTTCAACCTACACGTTCTATAAACAAGAATAAATCTTTATGATCAAATTATGAAGAGAAAGCATACCTATAAATCACGAACTAATGAATTTCAATAATTTGCGCGGGACATTTTAATATAAATTCATACGATTCATGCTTGTCAAACATATTTTATCAAAAATTTACAATATAAATAATAAATTTAATTGTTTATGCTCTATCTTGTACCTTTTAATTTTCCTTCCATTTTTTTCAACTAGTAATGATAGCAATAAGCACGAGAGAAACTATGACCGTCAACAATGTTGTAACTATCAAAAACTTATTTTCGTGCCAGGGCTCTTGTTTCTTCACTTTATGGCCCGGACGTGTAACATGTGTTCCATTTTCATTTTCTTCTGATGGAGTTACAGATGTATTTGAGTTATTTGAATCCACAGAGTCCGAAAATCCTTTTCTCTCTGTCAATGATGTCGGAGGTGTTAATATTCTTCCACGATTATTTCTTGAAACAGAAGGCAATGATGTAGTTGATTGTTTTGAATTCACTGATTTCTGATGCCCTAGTTTTTCGGCCATGAAACTCGGAGTCGTTAAAGGTTGTCCATTATCATTTGTAGAAACATCAGTCACAGAATCCGTTGTAAGTTCTGTTTCATTAAGTTTACAAAAGTATATTTCGTCTGTGGATTCAAATCGTGCTTTTACTGAAATCGGAGTTTTAGTTTTGGAGAGCGACTCTTCACAGGTTGTATTTGAACCTTGAAATTTAATTTCAAATTTGTCTAACATCAGTTTAAAAATTTATCCGTCCCTCCTGGCATTTCAAATTTTATTGTTAGATAAGAAAATTTATATTCATAATCTTTATTAAATTTGAATGTATAGCCAATGGAATGATTTGCTGTATTGGATTCTTTTGCCAAATGTATTCTACATCCACTAATTTTTATTTCCTTTCTGGTATTTCTAGACGAGCATTTAACACTGATGCTTTCCTGACTTGTTGGATATTCCATTTCCATGAATAATTTAGAACCATCATTTGTAAAATTAAAATTCGTTATATCTTGGTGAAACATGTACAATTGTAAATCTCTAAAGTTATGACATTAAAATACTCGGAAATATGAGATGAAATTTGAAAATCCATGTCGACAAAAATTTTTGTGTTTTTAAAAGAAAGTACAAACTTATCTTTATTCCTCATTATTGTTCCCTGTACATTCAGTAGAATCGCAAGTAATTGGAAAAGATAGATAAACATGATTTAAAGCTTATCAGTTTTGAGCTATTTTAATCAGCCCATATATTTTAGTGCTCAAATATAATTGAAAATGTCAAAATAAACACCATGCATCAATATCTAAAACCCAAATGACGAAAACTTATTGAACATGACATTTAATCAAAAATCATTTGAGATACCGCCAATTTCTTATGTTACGTTAATCATAAGGTCATAAATGAATGCAAGATTAAATATTCCGCATAAATATTGTTAAACATCTGAGACCACATGAAATATACCCCTAGAGAAATGTGAAAAAATCTCAGCCGATATCGAATCATTGAAAATGATCAAATTCCACAAATTACTCTTAAAAACAAATATCGAATCATAGATCAAAAATTCATATTTTTAGATTATTCCGTAAGAATAAATGACAGTTTTTGAATGTCTCAATGATCAATCTAAGGCATGAATTAAATCACTTTTATAAATGATTAATATCTAAATAACCATGAAAATCTGTTATAATAGGGACCCAGGTTTCTATAATGGTTCATTTTAAAAATTAATTGTATTTCGATGCCAAGTACTCGAAATAAGCATGGCCCAACAATCCATGATTAAAATTATCAGATTATAGAGTGGTTCTAGTCAGATAGAACGATATATATTTTCACGTACGTATGCATTCAATATTTATCACATCATCGTGTGATATGAATTAAGCTCACTTCCACAAATAACTGCTGCGAATAAGTGTCGAATTGAAATGAGACGTATCAAATCGTGCTGTTTTGAGTTCCGAGTCAACTCATCAACTATTTCACAGAGTTTGGTGAGGTGGACGGAGGGGGGTGTGGGGGTCATAACACTGATAAACGATAAGATTTTATTGTTATAAACCGTTTTTATTGGCTTATAGATTCTCACACGCACTATTTAAGGTTTATTCGTTGTATTCTGAATTATCAATAAGCTGGATAATTTTGCATACTTCACTTTATTTTGTTAAGTAAATTGTTACTGATATGTTAATTCGCATAAATCTATCTTCGAAGTTAAGCCTAAAATATCGACCGAGAGTTCCCAAAATCATCTTAATGCTGTCGAATAATAAGAATCAATTCATGTATCTCCTACCACCAAAATTTTTAATGTGGTTTTTAAAAAATCTTTTTTCTACTCAGCTATATGATGATTGGTTGGTTTGGTTTCTCATCGATCTCCACATTGATATCCATTCTTTAAAAATGTAGAGGATTACGAATCATTTATACATCTCGTTTCTCCCTAATTACATTCATCTGTTTACGATGTTGGCGATATGGCGGATAGACCTTTCTTAAAATCCATGCCAATGTCCGCTAATGGACAAAGTAAAGTTAGGAGTGTCTTCATATTATTTTTGGTTGGGCCTGAATTTAAGTATTTTTGCCCTAAATACTGAATTTGTTATTTTTATTCTTGACAGTAAAATCAAACAGGTTTTTCACTTCTAGATCAAGGTGAAACGTCGAAACTACTGAGTGTATTTGAGGTTTCATCATATGAGTATGGGTCGAGTTCATCTAGTTATTTCAACCATGTAGTGATGGTTTTCATTTGGGAAACGCTGATAAATTTTTTCCATTTCGTTTTATTTTGAATAAAAGGGTTTCCATGATTCGATTAAACTGTTCTGATTACCTCCTCACTTTTTAGACTTCTCTATAGATGGTATAGAGTTTTCTGAATTTCAAGTTTATTACATGGATGCAAAATAACAGCGATCGGTTTACAAAGCCTAATATGAGTTCACAGATATCAGGGGAACCATCATTGAAATAACTAATCTTTTAAAACCTCATCATCGGCACATAAATAGAAATTGGGTTGAAAAGATTATTGTTTAATCTTTGATTATTCTTTGATAAACAAATGGGATTTTATATTATAACTTGGGTCCGCATATAGGAAGTCATATTTTGTATTATGATCGCCAAAATTCATAGAATATTCCAATGATAGCAAATTACATTAAGAGCCAGATAATCTTTTAAAAAATACGCCGCATTTTGAGAACTAATTAGTGTATCATTATATGGTGTTGATTTATCGTCATTTACTTAGTATTTATTCAAAATTCCTTCAAATCCCCAATTACAAACTATTTCGGCTACATTACACGCTTCAAAAATCGACGAAAGATTTATTATGCCGTACTTCCCGGTCTATAAGCTGCGGCTTTTCCCCAAGATTTGAACCCTGAGGCTTATTCAACGATGCGGCTAATATATAAATTTTTACCGTTTATCCTACTTTTCTAACTATAAGACGCGCGTTTTTTACCAAGTATTTGAACCCTGCAGCTCTTATATGTATAAAATACAATTTTATGAAATTTAGAGGAAGGCGCTTATATAGGGGTTCGCTCTATATGCCAGAAAATATGGAATTTAAAATATTTAAAAAGATGATAGTGTAGCGGCCACGCGGACCGATCCATAACGAGAACACACCTTTAGATTATTATATCGCTAAATTGGTGACCCCGG
>JWZT01003740.1:8461-20380 GCA_000827895.1 Thelohanellus kitauei
ATGTTTTTTTGTCAAAAACGTATTGAATTTGGGCAATAATGATAAGGGACATTTTAACTCAAATTTCTAACATGTAAATCAAAGAATGCTATAATGGCATAGGTTTATCATGGCTTATGTCTAACACTAATTTTTTCAATTTATGTGAGTTTAATACTATTAACCACGATACATTATTCTTACTTATAATATATAGTTTTAATCCACCAGCCAAGTACTATTTTGATCTGTTAGCGTTAATTATTTATCAAAGTTGTAGATACTTTAATGTGTCTGTAAGTTAATAATATTCTTATTTTTATCTGACAACGCTGAGTCATAAATTTAAAAATTATTGATTTTCTATAAGTGTAGAAAATTAATCATACAACATATCAAACGATCAAAGTGTCTAAAATTAATAATATCGCATATAATGCCCTAAAACTAATCGACGATGCTTAGTTACTGAAATTCTATTGGTGTTGTATTACTATTCTCAAAGTTTAGACGGATCGTTAAGGAAACGCCGGAACAATGGTTAAATTGCTTCAAGTATAAAAAAAGAAGTTATTAATTCATTTTTATATTATTTTTGAAACATCGAAAAGACAAGGAGCATCAATTTTCTATATATAAAAGATTATTAATATTTTTTAACATATATCTTCCGTTTTGGGAGTAATTTACTTAAATCGGTTTTAAAATTACATCTACAAAATGAATGTTCATTATTGCTAAATCTAATATTTTAAACGAATATTTTTACTTGCACTTTAAAAGAGCTAATATTTTTATGAAAGACAAATTATGATTTAAAATACGAAATGAGCGGTACTTTCGGTGCGCGGAACTTGCATTGAGCGGAACTTTCACCCAATCGAAGAATCTGCAATCTGAATATCTATGGTCTCGAGCCTAAGCGAGTTTTTTTGATCGTCTACTTTAAACTGTTCACGAAGAACGCCGTTCGAACCAGATAACGTTTTACATACTGTCTCTCTATAGTTTTCAAATATAGATTATATTGACCAGCAAGGTGATTTGATATAACTATTAGGGAACGATTTTCCTAACATACAACTTTTGATATTTCCTGTGTCTTGTAGGCCAAGATTGTTAATACTCCTCGTTCTCGTCATTATGAGATTAAGATAACCACATAATGTATTTGATTTATTATTTAGGTACTGTCATTTTTGTGACAATTGAATTTTCCAATATACGAAATCTGCTTATCGTTTCTTATTGTCTCTAATTATTTTTTCAAGGTTTAGTTTAATGAATAATGGAGAAAGTTGACCATACATATCTCAAGCTAACTCTTTATTCCTTAAAAAGAATTGATTGATCTATGGTTTATCTGTACTTGTTAACACCTCAGATTAAATTAATAAATCCTAATTTTTTGCTATGTTGCATCAATGTCGTTTTTTCGAGAGTTTTAAATTTCTCGTTAACATTTACCAATTCTCTCGTAGATGTATTAATAGACGGCTATATTCCTAAATCGTGACAGCCTAGGTTCATTTAAAACATGGTAAAACTCAAAATCACAACCAGCTAATCATGTAGACTGTTTTTCTCAATGACAACAAATTGACGAATGTTTAATACAATTTTCAGGATCAATAAATAGGTTATTTTTCTGATCTAGTACTAGAGTAAAAATCAGACCTCATGAAAACTATTTCAAAAACATTATATGTGTCTCAGTGTTCTTGATGTTAAAATAGAAATGAAATAATCCACCAAATCATCATCCTAACTTACGAATAACTAGGCATTAATTTGCCTTATGATTAAAGTTGAAAATGCCTTCTATAACTGGGTTTAATCTTAATAGCTCTGAAAACTTAACCAACAATCAAAAATTTACCCATTTCAGATATCTTGTTTCATCGGAAATAGTAGTGTTATATTCAGCTAAGAGATAAAAACAAAACGATTCTTTATCAGAAATCAACTTTAGTGAGAAGAAAACTCTTTCAAAAGAGTAAAGTTTTCTTCATCTTCCTAAAAGGTATGCTTTTTTCTATTATGATGGGTAGAACGGACCTTTAAGCCATACACTTCAAATTCTGATAACTTCTTATTCAAATTGAGGCCTCTTCTAAAACATTATAAGATCTACTCGAAACTGAATGCCATGAAAGGACCTCTGTGTTAACAATAAATTCGATGAAACTTTCTTTATAATTCACTTGTCGTTCGTGTACAAAGTTGAAATCATTTTTGTCTTTCATCTCGAATATTGTAATCATCACAAATTTGGAAAGAATTACAGAAATAAGTTAAGAAAATTAAATTAATGCCGTCACGTCTTCACAAGTATTCCTAATCGCACCTTATCCTCATAATTATCCTCTTGTTTTATGATTGTGCGACGTTTGAGAAATGCGAGCTTTCCGCGAATTTATCTTTTAAGATTATACCGAAGGAGAAATGGGTTTTATCCACATTCCCATTTTAAACACGCACGCCCAAACAGTACTGAAAAAAATTACATAAAAAATAGCATTCATATTCAGAGTTTTCCAGTCCTTTTTAGTTAATTGAAAGTTTAATTTCGTCGTTTCGCTTTTTCATCCAGTTTTTATTTTACAATTAGAATTTCAAGTTAACAGGACAAAAACTAATTTTTTAGTAAGCCACTGTAACGTAGTTGACATGAACAGATTAGTATTAGTATAATCCTTTGTTACAATGGTGTCATTATACAGTCCCCATCGTGTAAAAAGACAGTTTCGTTGGCGGTCAAAACTTGCAAATAAAAAGTGTGCTTATATATCAAATTTCAATATACATATAAGAATAGAATCCTGATAGATAGACTCTTTACATATGAGAAGAGTGTTTGTTAAACATGTTTTGAGTGTATGGTGATGTTACTAAAAACATCAATGATAGATGATCTTGATAGCGTTCATGCAATAACCTTTGCATTTTTTAAAATATACAGTAAACCATAGAATAGTTAGAGGATTTCAATGAATTATATGATTTCCAACGGTCGGAATATACTTGAACGTGCATTGAACTGTTTACTTCACTAAAATAAATCCAATTATTGACTATCAATTCAAATGATAATATTTTTTTTATTGTTTTTAAAATTAATCATGAGCTGTTAAATTTGGTAGGAACCTCGCATGTTTAATTATTTATCATTCGTGTGTATATGAATATTTTTAATGATGTAAAGTTACATTTGAGCATTTTTTAAACTCAACCGCGAAATGAGGGATGTATATACCACGATGTATATTTATTTTAATTACTTCAGAGATATATAATTATCAATGTTCGAAAAGAGAGAATGAGGAGCAGGTAACACTTCTCTAATGAGCATAGGCAGCGATGTTATTTTGGTCAAAGAGGTCGGACATATACCTATGAGCCCATGTAGCTAGCCGAATATGAGAGTAACAACGGGGTGACTCAACAGCGACGCAGTACAGCGATTGGTTTAAACTCTCGTGGTAATACGCCTTCAAAGGTTTTTCATTCATCAGTTGCAAAAATAATCAAAATCATTATCAATTGACAAATATAATATATTAATAATAACTTTTGTTTTCCATAATCACACAACGTCTGGAAGATCTCAAAGTTAAGAATTCATTTTTGGGGATTAAAAAACATTAAACATATGTAATTTAAGAAACTGCGTAAATTAAAATGTGGATGTTTTACGTATCTAGATCTTTGTAAAACGAAATCTAATCAAATACACAACAGAGCGAAGCTTGATTATTGTATTTTGATGAATACTCATTAAGAACAAAATTATACAGATTGAATAAATGACAACTCATTTGATGCCTATATATTAACAACTACATTCGTTAATAACATCCGTCGACACTATTATTTTTACAATCAATAATGGTTATATCTCTACCTCATCAATAACTGGAAAGCAAACGACTCCATAATTCGATTGTTATAATTCAAAATGGCCAGAGGGAGTATTGTAATCTTATAAATAAATTCGATATTCAATAATTTGTCAACGAATTATATTTCGCTATATTATAAATAGAATTAAAATAAAATTCCAATTTTTAAACATTTTCATAAAATTATCTTATTTCCCCAAATTTAAACAAAGTTGCCATTATCAATCAAACAGTCATTTTATTATTCGTGATTATATTTACTCAAAATCATAGATAAGATATTTACAATTTACTATAAATATATTAAACAATTGCATTATTCCCGGTTAAAGCTCTCCGAACCTTGCATCATACGAACAAAACATATTCTCAGGTACAAGATTATTTAATTAAAACTTTTTCTGTACTGAACCAGGCTTTCATGAGCCACATCGATAATGTATATATTTTTACTGATACAGTCTAACATCTTAAATGCATATGAAAGAAAATTCATGCCATAAAATTTCAAGAACATTATGATAAATATCTTTAAATATGACTCAATTCATTCAAAGTTTTTAAAAAAAAATTATCGTTTATTTAAAATACCCAGGAACAATGTTTTCTGTGTGATTTGATTCGTATATTTATTGTTAAAAAAATGTCTGAAAATATACAATTTGATGCAAAGCTTGATTATCTTTGAAATTTAAGATTGAATACATGATGTAAGGAATTTTAGTGACGAATAAATGTCATAAATTTTTAGCGAGTTATCGATAAATAAATACGAAAATGTCAATTATATTTTTTTCATTGTAGGAATTATATTTTCATGAAATTTAATTTTGAATTTATTCAGCTATGATCGTTAAGTCTCACCCAAATATCCTGATTTCAATGAAACAGTCGGTTAGTTAACCGATAAATAATATTGATAGCATAAAATACGATTTATTCATTGATTATTTGTGTCTATCATAAATGTCTCAGTTGGTGATCATGTTAGATTTTAGAAATTGATCCCCTTTAATCAGATTTTATCTATTCATTTTTATCATAATATTCAAAATCATTGCGCTGAATCGATAAAAGAATGAATTCTTAAGATATGAGAATTGATAAAAAACATCACATTGATGACACCATGACTTTCAGCCATTGGATATATAGCTGTTACATATTATTGTTTTTGATCATCAATTGTGGTAACCACTAGTAGAATTATGGCTAAATTTGCATCTAGCTAATAAAAAAAAATGGTTTAAAATAATCTGAGATATCCCATTACACATTTTTGTAAAAGAATCTGTATATTTTGATAATTTGCAGACGTTTGACTATATAATGATTAAGAATAAAAATAATTCATAATCTCATGAGTATTTGATTGTAATATATGTTTTATTATAAAAAAATATTTTTAAACAATATGAAACAGAATATTGTGTATTTATTTGTTAAAGTGATGTCATAATTCATTGCACTTAGAAATTATGATGTTTAAATGATATTATTCTCATGACATAGAGTTTGAGTTCGATTCGCAAAGATAGTTGTATATAAATGAATAAGGAGTAGACGGGATTGAAATTGCGAATCATATATTCTAAAAGATGCCTTCGAAACGTTGGATACCTATAAATATTAAATGATCTTACAGGATGGATTCATCCTACCAATGATCCGAAAAGTAGATATATACTCATAAGGATGCAAATTTTATCATATTTTAGATATTTATTGGAGATAATGTATATACAGGGTTTCTAACCATTATCGCGCATATTCTATGTTAAATGGCTTAGATTCCATTTATTATCGCGCAAATACCCTATTTGATCTCTCACAAAGAAAAATTCCTTGTTGAGATATTGAATGAATAGTTGAAACGAGAATAGGATTTTAGAATTTGAATCAATATTCTAGCTGATATTTATTTACGCCGACGTTTGTGCTGCTTTCCACGCTGTTACAATATGCAACTCAATCATGAACCGTAACTAGTGTATATGACTACTTTATTGCTTGGGTAAGCCCACCACCTTTTTTATTCCCATTCACCCCCACTGTACCATGAATATACTTCTTTCGATAAAACATATGCCTCCTAAACAATGAAAACTGACAGGTTCTAATGTAGACGTTCTACATTGAAAATATTTAAATGATTTGTTTTTTTGTTCGTCGCATATATAACTATAAAACTATAAATAGAAATTGTTGGAAACCTCTAAATTTATACTGAGAACAATATTTCTCGTTTCAATCAATAATTAAAAATCATTCAATTGAATTGTGTTGACACTAATTAAACAGAGGATTTGCGAGATATAAATTGGAATCTGCGCGATTTAAAAAAGAATTTGCGTGATAATGGATGGAAACCATGTATATATCCTTCGAAGAATGTTTTATATGTATTGAAAACTAAAAACACTAATTAAAAATGATTTCATACCATTTATATATTTTTTCAGAACCAAGAACGAAGTGATCGATATCATCAAACAAAATAAACCAACTTAACGCATTTATCGCCTCTATGTTTCTATTTTAGCTCATATTCATGATTTATTAGTATACACCCCAATATGTTAATTGAACTCTATGAAAACCCATCATATAAAATCAGAAAGGGATACACACGCGTTACTTGAAGCTTATTATAAGATGTATTTCTGTAAAAATATAATAATCATCATCAAGTGCATGGGTTTCAAATTGTGGCATTCATATTTTCGGAAGACACTTAATAAATAACATTCAGAATCATAAAAATAAATTCGCTTGAGTATTTTGGTGAAAACTATATGATCGACAGATAAATAAAGATAGATGTTTGGATTAAATCTCAGTAGAACATGATAAATTTTTGATAATTTAATATTTATATCAATGTAGAAATGTGTGGCTTTTTAATATTTTATCAGGTAATATAGCCATTCATACGAAAAAAATGAGTTTTATTTTAACTAAATCTACTCAAAATACGTCTATTATGATCAAAAAATTCCTATGACATACAAGTATATACTTTCACATACCCTGACACAGTTGAATCCGATAAAACTAATCTTTTAACCGTTTGATCTGGTTCTGATAGTTACAACAGCTATCTTTAATCCAAAAACTCCGATTATACATTCAAATCATATTATATCCAAATTCTAGACTGTTGTACTATTTAGAACTGCTGATGTACATACTATTTATCAAAGTGTTGTTCACAGGGTTTTGATTTACTTTCGAACATGATCCATTTGCTCTATACAAACACTAGTGTTCTACATTGCGCACCAGAAAACGACATACGTGATTTACAGCTAAAAATAAGTCTACCCATTATTTATTAATTTATAATTTTATTAAATGTGTTAATGAGTAAATAAGGTCTCCATCCTCACAATGCATATACAGGCAACAGCGGTTCCATCATTCTGAAGTAGAGTGCTGCGCATTTAAGAAACCTGAATTTTGTGATTTATGAAAAATTCACCAAATAGGATATTTAAAAATACCCAAAAATTAGAACAGCAGACCGCTACGATGCAATAATTTTTTAAACTTTATTTTCCATGTCAAAAACTACGTGTTAAAAAACGCAACTCTAAATTCAACTGATAATGGCTTACTAAAAATTTCCAACATTTGCACTTTTTAAATAACAAAAGATTTATTCGAATCCAGTTAAAATGAAATTAAAATTGTAAACTAAAAACAAAATGAAAAACCAAAATATTAAATAGATCTGAGAACCCTGTAAATTGGATCAGGCATTCTTTGAATGCATGCGTACTAAATTAGTCCTTATTGGTTTTCGTCCTTCCATGAAGACTTCCGTAATTCGTTAAAATCGATCTTGTAAACGTACCGTTCGATATTAACCAAAGGTCCCCCGAATAATAAAATTTTCCATATAAATAGTCTAGACTCAATTATCGCACACACTTCTAACATTATTTATTTTGAGCAGGGGTGGGCACGGTTAAGGGGATGATGACTAGTGAATACTTATTGGCTTAAAAGCCAGGGTCGAATTAACTATAATTGTTAAATAATAAGCTGTTACTTATTAGTTTAGTTTGAGTTTGTCATTAAAACACTGCAAAAATTTCATAAATCCTTAAACTCAACAATAAAGAATTATTGAACAGATTGACCAGTGCTTGAAGAGTGAGATTCTTCTTTAACACCTAAAATTTTATGCATTTTGTTTGTGATGTCAGATTTTGAGGATTACAGCATGTTATGTTATTTAATTGATTGATGAAAATTAATTTCAATAACCAGTTACTTGTTATGGGTCAGAAATGATGATTGACCATACATAGGTTCTCAATCACAAAATATCTTTTTACCCTTATAAATCGGACTAATTTCACTTAATCACGCGACGGTCAGATTAAATAAGATGATGTTTTGTAGCTTCTCATACTATTTACAAATAATTGAAATACAGGGGATATCACTAAATGAAGTATACCCTAATTCTAGAAATATTCATTTTTACTTCCCTCTCGAGTTTGACTGAATAAACTGAAACGGATGAGGGCAGGACCAGGCCTGCAACCCGGAGATTGACCATCCATGATTTACATGATAATTTGGATTAAAACTAAGGACTAGTCCGTATCGTCGCATTGCAAACACTATATAAACCGCTCGAATCGAACGAGGAAATAAAGGAAATGGTCTCGTTCATGAAATCATGTAATTCAATATATAATTGAATGTGATGATCATTGGGAACGTTGGCATGTCAGAAGTGTGAAACGTATCAAACCAAAGAAAATATCAAGGGTCACCATAATATGGCTTCAACATTTTATTAGGTATATACACTTCTAATGAGCTGTGATTTATATTAAGCTGATGCTTTGATAATATGTTTTAGATCCTAACATGACTTCAAGAGAGGCAGGGTCACCATCATTGAATTGAACCAAAAAATGTCATACTCCTTTCTCAGGACATTCTAATTATAGATAACCACAAACAAAACTATCAATCTTTTTACTTCATTGTTGGACATTGTTTACTTGATAAACACTGAAGCTCAGTCAATAAAACGAGAAATATCTGCAGATGGAGGTTCTATTGAAACGACGAGAAGTTAAATTTAAACCCATCACTGACCAATAAAATATGTAGTGAATAAAAAGTTTTTTCTTCGAAATGATGGTCTTTTCATAATACCTGGTCTTAAATAAATTATAAAAATGACGAGAAACTCATCATCTGTAGGTCAGAAGAATCTAAGGTTACATCAATTCAAGTAAAACAACTAACCGTTCAGTTAACACGGATTAACGATGTTGAGCTATAAAGTTCTCTCTTTGGTTTGTACTTTTTAAATGCCATTTTACTTGCATTCTTAATTCGTTTATTCCGATGAAACATTTGTTAAAAGTAACGGATTTTGAAGTGCCTGGTAGACGATGAGGACTTTCAAAATAACTGTTAAAAGAAATTACCACTTCTCTTAAGGTAATCCAAGATTATAGGCTGGGTTTTCGTAGGTGTGGCACCTGCCAAAATTGATAATATTCAATCATAATCAAGGACATATTATTTGTAATAATAAAGAACGTTTTTTGTGGAAATGTAATTTATGCGCAGTCAACTTTAAATGTAACTCCCTGGTCAAAGATAAAATACTGTCGTTTGTATGCGAACCTTTTCTACTCTAACCAGAAATCGTTTGTGAACTGTTTTATCGCCCTTAATCAATGATTTGACAAAAAATTACAGAAAGAAACTCACAAGGTATGGATATAGCTGGGTAACCACAGGCGGAGTAATAAATAGAAGTGGTGTTAAGAGATCAGATGAAGTACTACGCAGACTCGAGTTAAAATTGTAATGTCAACTATATTTAGCGGTTACGGAAAATTAAATTCGCAAACGATAAAATCGGTATTATATTTGATAATCAGCTCCTTTGCGAGAACAAGGCATTAATTCAAGTAAAGATCCTCATAACGTAGCTGTTTGTCGAATCGCAAAATAATTCAAGAATACAAGATTGCATAAAGTGATTTGTCTGGTAACAATTAGAATATCACAACTGCTCCACAGGAACCTATGGCTACTTGCTACGCTATGCGAGGACCAACCGGCTAAATAACTCATCTTTTTACTTTTTTTAGCTTGTTAACATTATTGCTTTCAAATCTCTAAGAATCATTAACACATTCTACTTCTATAGGTTGAATCTCGAAAGCAGCGCAGGTTCGACATTTAACACTTATTGGATTGTTAATAAGGATTTAGGGAAAATTTAGAATTGTGGTGTCAAGCTAGTAAAAGAGAGTGGATCGATTATATTGGTCATATT
This sequence comes from Thelohanellus kitauei, assembly GCA_000827895.1. Classification (NCBI taxonomy): domain Eukaryota; kingdom Metazoa; phylum Cnidaria; class Myxozoa; order Bivalvulida; family Myxobolidae; genus Thelohanellus; species Thelohanellus kitauei. The sequence goes on from JWZT01003740.1 coordinate 18,665, forward strand.
CGGAAAATCATTTGAAATTATAAGTATTATGACCTGAGTTTGTGCGCCATTTTGTCATTTTTTGTTCCTGAGAATGGCCAACGACTTTAGCAAGTATGTGCATTTTTATCTTAGTTGCGTAAGTTTGGTACATTTGCATTTTTATGGCTAATCTAAATTATCAACTAAATTATCCAGGAATTTAATTTTTTTAATTTCGATTCTCAGAGTTTGTAAGTTTTCTAATTTAAGCTCAAATTACTTTTGTTAAAATGTTCTGGCAATGATTTAATTATTTCATTGATTTGAGATTTGATTTGCTTCATTAATATCTCTTTTTCTTCCGATTTGTTGAGTTGTTGGCCCATTTCAATGGCTTCGAATAGGAACTCGCTCATGATCTGGTTATCGTCGTACTCGAACACTGTCTTTCCGTTGTCCATCAATGAATACTTATTACATTAGCTTTTACCAAATAACAAGCCCTTAAATAGGGGTCCTTGAGGGTTGAGTAAGCTTTTTGTACCAGCTCGGTAAATTCTTGTGATAACTTTATTATTTCCTGAGTATTATCGTATAAAAATGAGAAGAGTTTAAAAATGTATTGGTTGATTAATCCAGTTTATACAATTTAAAAGTATCTTAGTAAAAATATCGCAAACGGTAAACGGCAATCAAAGTATGCAGGGGTGGAATCGATGCTGATGGAAAACTTATATCAGTTAACTTTTGAGAAAAGTTTGTTATGATTCGATTGGCTTTAAAACCAAATTTTGTTGTATAACATTTCTAGAAGCCGGGTCTGCAAATGACCTATACACTCACAAGCGACATAAGTAACCCCACTAAAAAATATAGCGGTTGTATTGGATATAAAGTGATTACATGCATTTGAATGTGCAGATACAGCATCAAAGAATTTCACAGCCTTTCAAAGGAATTACAACATGGACGAGGTGATTGAAATGAAAGATATGGTAGAAGGTTGAGGAACAAATTGGTGATACAATGATAAAAATCGGACAAAAGGTACAAACGCGTTTTAGTTCTGATTTAGAATGAATACATTTGTGGATGAGTAGAATTTATCCGGATGAAGTGTCATGATTAATTTCCTGAATTGTTCATCGACAATTCTTCTGTCAATCATAAAACTAGGTTCCCTAAAATAAAAGGTTAAATAAACTGTGAAAAAATCTCGAAGTAGTTCATTTTGTGGTTGGGTTTTTGAATAATGTTACATTGTCTGCAAAATGCCAAAAGTTGACAGCCCTCGTTCTTGAACTTGCAATTCCAGCAAACTTGATGAGCGAATCGTAAAAAACAAAATCCTCTTCTCATTTGATTTTCTTTACGGGCGATAGTGTGTTCAGAAATCAAACGTCGAACGATTTCGCTCAGTATCGTACACGGCAGAAAAATGTATGAGTTTGTTGACAGAGCATGCGGTATCTGATATTCGAAGCCTTATTACTACGCTCAGTTGATCTTAAATAGCAAATTACAGCCAAGGCTAATAAAAACTAATCAGAATTCAGAAAAGTAATACCGGGTTTTGCATCCAATATCGTGAAGGATGACGACCAATATCGTTATTCATAAAAATAAATGCCAGTAATATTTTTGGAAATATTATATTGGACGGCCAATTCCCAAGGATAAATTACAATAATTTAAAGGGTGTCAAGACACCATTTAACATCGAATTAGACTACTTTTTTAGAGTCCATTGTGAGG
>JWZT01003740.1:60702-73006 GCA_000827895.1 Thelohanellus kitauei
TTTAAAAATTACCCACTCGAGCCACCAATTTTTACACTACGACAATGTTTTTGAAGGCAGGAGAATTTTAATTTTCACTTCAGATCAAAATTTTCGCCTTCTTATGAGATCTCCTCATTGTTTCTGTGAAGGAACATTTAAGGTTTGCCCTCCTCAATTTACACAACTATGCACCATTCATGGTATTTTTAACAATTCAATCTTGCCCTTAATATATGCCCTTTTACCAGGAAAAACAAATTCTGACTATAGGAGATTGTTCCAATGCATTAGCAGTCGAGATAATTTCATGCCTTCAACCGTAGTGGTGGATTTAGAGGTTGGAGCAATTCACTCAATTAGATAATGTTATCCTGATTCTCGTGTGAGAGGATGCTTTTACCATTTCTCTCAACGCATATGGAGAAAAATCCAACCCTACATTATAATATTGTCCAGATATTTGGTAGATGACGAATAGGCTCTAAACGTGCGACAACTATTGGCACTTGCTTTCGTCCCTCCAAACGATGTTATTAGTTCATTCGAACAAATACAAAATTTTCCTTTCTTCAACAACAATATCGATATTCTGCAGTCTCTACTATACCATATGGAGGATAATATTATTGGGAGGTATCTTAGACCTCCCCAGAGAAGAACTCCTATGTTCCCTCATACTCTATGGAACCAATTCGATGCCGTACAAAATAATTTGGCACGAAAAAATAATAATGTAGAGGGGTGGCACAACAGATTTTCAAGGCTAATGCAATCACACCACCTGGATATTTATAATGTTTCATAAAAACATCACAAATGGAGCAGGCTAAAAATGAGCTGAGGATATCTAAAATTGATATCAGGTAGCTAAATCACTCCTCAAAGCAGGATCTACAGGGATGTAGATCAAGGAATTGCCAGAATTGTATCTTCGTATGGATCTATATCTTTGGAAGTGTATCTTACAGGACTTGCTCACAATCTTAATTATTATATTTAATAAATATTTTTCATAGTTATTTGTTTCTTATTTTTATGTTTAAGTACACAATTGGACATACTAACCGTTATTTTTGGTGACATTTTTACAATACATTCATACATGAATATAATTAACTTCTAACAGTAACAAGAAATACAGATGCACATTACCTATTTGAGATAAAATGTTCATTCATTTATAATATACTTGAAATTGAATATCTTGGATTGAATAGTATACTTTTATAACATTATAATCACTAAGAACAACAATCGATTGTAATACCTTGAATAGTGTTGTTGCCATTTATTATGAAATTCACTACTAGTATTAAGATGACTCTAACAAACAAAATGGCTTATAGCATACTCTGCTGTGTTACATAAGATTTAATTTATATTGGAACACCACATTGGTGATTCTATTTCTTATAAATAAGAATTATTAATAAGTTTGAACATTGAATAGAATAATTAACTTTGATTGCTTCAAAATCCATTTATTAGACAATGTTATTAACTATTTACACTAAATATTGTCACCTTTTAAAAAACTATTTCATGTATGAAATGTTCAAAAATATTTCTATATGGCACAAAGTGACAGAATTTTCTGAAAATGACATTAACTCAAGAAAATATGATTTTATTAAGGGTTTTCATTTCTTTATCTCAAAACATTGCAATTATTAACTATATTTTAAACATGTGATTCAACAAATATAATACATACCAGTAAGGTTTACATTATGTTTATCATAGTAAATAGTACCTAATACTTTATGAGAATAACCTAATACTTCAAAATTAAGTAGTAAGAATTCTCGATATTTTATTTCTAATAAATATTACTTTTACTTAAAACGTTCGTTTAAAACTAATAATTAATTAAACAAAAAGGAAGTGCGTAAAAAAATGAATATTCGAACTCGTGTCGTGGAATCACGTCAACAATAAAATTTGATTTTTTATATTTTTATAAACTCAACCTTCTGGTATCTAAAATCATAATCTGTTGGACTACCCTTAAAAAAATAATGCCGTTGCTCAACAACGAATAGGACCGACAACCAACGGATTTTCAAAATGTCGAGACGCTTGCCTTACTTCCATGGGCTTATGAGAGAGCGATGGGAACTGTCGCAAAAATCAAAAGAGATATCCATTGGAAAGTTGGAAAATCTTGACCTCGAACTCTTTAAACGTATCATTCGTAATATATATTTAATAAACAGCGTTTTCTGTGACATTCAGAGGGCGTACCAGTAAGTTTTAGGCTCATTCAAACTATTTTTATCTATTTATTTTATATTTGATTTATCAAATAAACTATAGCATTGGTCCTATCAAGCTCGTTTATATAACACATAAGGAATATTGAAAATCGTTTATTCTCATGAGTACACGCAATACATGCTCTTAGAAAGATTATTTATTCATTATCTAAATAAATATAGTTTATGTTAACTTGTGGGCTCGATGCCACAAGTTTATACTCTTAAAGAGATTGGTTTTATTTTTTTTTGTTTTAAATGATGCATTTTTTTAGATTTAACTTCTCAGTATTGTTGCGAAACTTACATATACTCAATGGCTTTTGCTTTTAAAGAAGATTCTTTAACAGAATGCAAGATATATTTTGCACACCGAAACGAAAAAATAAGAAAGAGCGTGTTCGTGTATCCTCCTATTATCGGCCTTAACCCTATCCTTTGAAACGTTTTGCCCATTCGCATTTGCCATGTAATTTATTTCAAAAAAACAAACCATGTACAAATTGAAGTGATTTGTTTGAAATATAGTGACCTGCTCAAAAACGTTGACGCTTATAAGCATCGAAAAGCTTATCGATCCTTCTTATTTAATTTGTTTTTGGTTAACCAATCAAAGTTGTTGACCACTGAGACTTAATCCACCTCTCCCTGTTCCTATCCACGTGCGCAAATACACAATGCTATTGTAATTCAGACTTTTTTTGTTTGGATGAGTGGTCGATTTTAAATATTCTTTTCACAAAACTTATTATCCAGTGTAATAAATCTCATAAATGCAACAATTTATGGATCATATGGCGAATCTGATAGTGGACTATATTAGAAACGAAGGCCATAATAATTGGTCAATCTTCAGTGAATCCCTTTTCGTTTGAGCTCTGATACAAATAAATGAATTCATAATATATTAGGATCTTCGGTGTTAAACATCTCCAACTCGTGTCGATGATGGATTTTGACAACAAAACTTACATACTAGAAGTAATGTCGACGAATTTTTATCGTCAATTACCTAGATTTTGATGATTATCGAATCGTAAATGTAGAAAAATGTTGAAATCGATGAATCATAATTGGGAATTTATGAAAATGGTAGAAGCCATACTGCTTTGAGACCTGGTTTCTTGGAAATAACCTTCAAAATAAAGGACTTTAGTTGAGACTCTAGATAGGGAAGCGGAAACATTGATACCATACATTTATACTGGCATGATACTTTGATCTACAACAATCAGATTGTTTTATAGGCTATTTCTTCCTCAAAATATTGTATGAACACCTAACTGTTAACCAGTCGCTAACCTTACAGGGCCTTAGCACTGGTGGCCACACAAAAAAGATTGAGGGAGCATACAATGCCTTAAAAACAAAGATTTTATTTCGAGATGTTGGAAATTCTTGTGACGAAAGTGCAAATTCTGTTGATAATCACATCGAAACTTTTCTCTGTAATTTTTTACAGGAGGAAAACATTCAATCGATTTTGTAAGATCATTTTATAAAGCACTTAAATTCAATCGCTAATGACAAGAAAGTGTTATACATTGTTTCGTTCCATGATTTTGAAGTGGTTTATGTTTTTTAAGACCTTAATCCTGCATATGCCGGGTTCGTCTCGAAAGAGGGCACACCGTGTCATTAATCCAAAGTGGGTATCATTTAACAAAAAATCTTGGACAATTTCTTAAATTTCTAGAGTTCTCCTTTATTTTTTCCCATGCATGGAAATTTATCATTTAAAATGTGGTATATTTCTTGTTTTAAGTATTTTTAGCATCATATTCTTCTTCCAAATATACAGGGGTTTCAATTCAAATTGGTCTTTTTTCCAAATATGAAGAATAGTGATAACGTGCGTTGCTTTTTGACCTATTGAGGGACGCCTTATAAACTTTTTGGACAAAACCTTACATATTTTTCGCGGCTAAACATCATAGGCCATCTAAACACGCCCGTGCAACGTCTAAATACTATTAGTTATTTCCATAAATTTCATGATACCGACTTGTATATTTTTGAATACAGTATCTTGGCGGTTTACATTTTGAAGACCTACATGAATATGGATACGGTTTACAATGAGCACATGATTAATTTTTTTGATCAAAAGTCGCCTAATTTTAACGGCTAAAAATATTTGGTCTATTTAAACACGCACGCGCTAACATTTTACCTTCTTTAATGTGTTACGTTTGTTTCACCATTTAAATATTTATGTTTCTGAAGAGTTATTGGCGCTAAAAACATTGAATTTTTCACTCATTTGTGTATTTTTTTATAAAAAAATACACAAAATAATTAAACGGACGAATAGTTAATTTTCGCGTATTTAAACTCCAATGGACAAAATCATTTCCAGATGAATTATCTCATATATCATTGGATCAAAGCCATCATGAAAGTTTAATCTTAGTTTTAAATAAAAGTTTCTACCTGCAAGCGTCCTCATTGTGTAGTATTTAATGTCTTTATTTTCCAATAAAAAATACCATATGCAGGAAATATACATATTAATTTCTCCTCTTATCATATTTTACACGACTTAAGCTTTTGGAGATTCTTCACAATTCTTTTCTTCCCATGAGAATCAAAATAAAACACTGGCTAGTCAATAGGTTTCACCAAAATTACTTTCTGTAATGTTTGAATCATTTTCTGAACTCATTTTATCAGGCCCAAAACTTGGCTTTAAAGTTAAAATCTGCTCATAAACATCATTATTTTAATCGTAAAATAACCGTAATTCGTCACAGTACGTAAAATGATTGCGCGGGCGTATTTAAACAGGGACAATATTTTTAGCCGCTAAAACTGTGATTTTTGATCAAAAAAATTAATCATATCTTTATTGTAAACCGTATCCATATTTCTGCAGGTATTCAACATGTAAACTGCCAAAATATTGTATTCAAAAATATACAAGTCGGTATCATGAAATAAATGGGAATAGCCAGTATAGTGTTTAGACTTTGTGCCGGCGTGTTTAGATGGGCCTACGATGTTTAGCCGTCAAAAATATGTGGGTTTTGTCCAAAAAGTTTATAAGGCGTTCCTCAATAGTTCAAAAAGCAACGCACGTATCACTTCTCTTCATACTTATAAAAAACCGAATTGAATTGAGAACCCTGTAACTATTGGTGGAATTAAAGATTTGGGCCATATTCCAAATCAAGCCTTTGAATTACATTTCTCATTGAGGATAAACCTACAAGAGGATTTGTTATATGCTGAGAAATTTAGAAAATATCCCGTATATTTATTTACCCATCTCTAAATGAGGCAGCAGAATTTTTATAATCTAAAAAGTCGATGCAAATTGTCTAGTTACAGTCGTTTGACGTTCCAAATGTTGATTTTTCCAGAGAAATATGGATTCTTTTTTACGTTTATGGGAGCACCATATTAACTGTTTTGAAAAAAACCAACATATTTTAGGCTGCTTAAAATCATAGGAGAATCTAAACATTAATTTGGTTTTTTTAATTTATTTCTGAATACTATTTGGTATGTTTTTTAAATGGTGTTTTGGAGGTTTAAATGCTGACTACCTGTAGAAATGTGCATACCGTTTTCAATGAAAATAAAATAAAAATTTTGACAAAATTCATAATTTAGATGGCTAAATACAGTACCGCGAAATTAACACGCTCGCGCGCACATTTTACCTACTTTGATAAGTTACGTTCATTTTACCTTTAAATGTTGACGACATGAACATATGTATACTCTTACACGCACTTGTGGCATGATAAAAATGATTTAAATATTATAGAAAGTAATTATGATGCAAGCTAATGAAAACTCAGTGTGTTTTTTTTATTCACATCCGAAGGAAAGAATTTTCATGAATCCTGAACAGCTTAAACCGTGTAAAATGTTACAAGAGCAGCAGTCACAATTATTTGTATTTCCAGTCAATAAAGATTTTATTAGGAACATAGATGCCACAAATTCTATACGAATACAACTCACGCAAATAGAAACTCAAATTTAAAACGAAGATGCAACTTTTTCAATTTTTTGTATCTTCCGAAATGTGAGACAATTCATCTTGAAAGGATTTAATCCATATTACTCTCAACACTCGGAAATTACTTTAATTTTACTTCCCTAGAATTATTTGGTTTCTTTTTTTATAAAGAAATATACAAACGAGTGGAATTGACAGTTTTTAAGGTAAACATATGTTCAGGTCATCAACATTTAAATAATGAAATAAACGTAACCCATCAGGGAGGTAAAATATGCGCACAAGCGTGTTGATTTCGCGGTATTGTATTTAGCCATCTAAATTATGACTTTTGTCAAAAATTTAATTGTGTTCATTGAAAACGGTATGCACATTTCTACAGGTAGTCAACATTTAAACATCCAAAACACCATATTCAAAAACATACCAAATAGTATTCTGAAATAAATTTAAATAACAAAAATAGTGTTTAGACTTCGCGCAGGAATGTTTAAATTGGCTTATGATTTTTAGCCGCCAAAAACATGTGGGTTTTTTCAAAAAAGTTTATATGGTCTCCAATTAATATAAAAAAAAGTCGCATTTCTCTGGAAAAGTCAACATTTCTATGGGAAAGTCAAAATTTGGAACGTCAAACGACTGTACTAATTGATTATCAATTTGACAGCCATCCAGCAATGAAACAATTTTTTGCAGGCGAATCGATTAAGAAGTAAAATCTAGTGCACTATGGTTTTGGTTCTTAATGTCATGTTCAATAAAATATAGATACTTCAACAAAGCTGTTTGACGGGTTCACATTGAATGTTAAGCGTTAACATTGACAGAAAACCATATTCTCTGTGTCACATATTTCCTTTGCATAAATATGTTTACATTCTTTTAATTTCTATGTGTTTCGCGTTTTGGACATTAAACTGGACCATTTTCGTGGAAGAAACTTTCCTTTGAATTAAATTACACTTATATTAGAAGTCTTTAATAATGAATAGGTTTTGAAAGAATTAACATATTTTTAGATTATTAGAAACAAACCAGAAACTTCATCGTATTTATAAATTGCCTCGTTAGAAACTTTAGCATTATCCATCTGAGTATTATAGTGCGGTTAATTAAGACAAATCAGGTTTTGTGATGTTTTCGGTTTACAGAATCATCTTATAATTAAGATAAATAAATTAAATGTTCAGTGTATATTTAATCATTAATGGCCTGTATTAAAGGTTGATCTCGTTAAGTGATTAAGAATAACTGTAGTCATGATATTTCGTCGGTTGAAATGAACTTTAGAATATATAATATCTCAAAGATATGTTTTAGCACCCCTTCCAGAATTCAAATTCTTCCATACTATTGTTGTATTTGTAGTGTAAAAATGTGCTGATTCTCTGAAATTTAAACTCAGACTATTTCGGGTTTCTTAGTTTATCGGAAAAATCCCTTCATAAAATATCTTAAAAGTTAATTGGACTCTAAACAAGTCACATATGTAAACAGATGATGATATTTGAGTTAGCTGTGGTTGTTTAACTTGGAGTTCTGTAAATTTAAATTATCTTTCATAAATATATGAATGAGCCACATAGCTCTTATTATTACATTTGTTTTTTTTGTTAATAGAACATACGTTTTAACATTCTGTCGATCACTTAAGTTGGTGTAACTTTAATTTCATGTAATTTGTAGAAAATTCTGTTTATCACGTAATGAATTTCGTTCGTGAAACATTTCCACTGCGTTTATACCCAAAAAGTGGGGCAGAGGTACAAATTTTAATGACAGTCTATATTTGCTGCGACGAGGATGAACCCACAACAATATCAATCCATTACACGCGATTTCGCGATTAAAGATTTGTTTTTGATCGCTTTCGCGATCCTCGACCTCTATCTACTATCTAGACTCGGAATCGTGGTGGGATCTGGGTTCCTTCCGTATGGATTTGATCCAAGTACCTACAAAAAAGTCGAGCATACTGTCCATGACCGCGAGGCCTTAACTATAGATATAACCTCGTGGTTGGTCGAACAATTGAAAACCTTATAAACTGATAACACAAAAGTATTTAAAATTTTGATTTTGGTACAATTTATGAGTTGTTATGAGAACCAAAATACTTTCTAAATTATTTTTTTTTGAAATTAATGTTCACAGTATTACCGGATCTTTTTTTACGTAATATATCCAACGAGTATTTGACGAATGGAAACTCTGGTTTGTGAATTACAATAGATTATATTCATGAGTGCAAGAGTTCTGAACATAAAAACTGAAAGCCACTTTGGTACACACTAGCTTAACTTCATCCATTCCAAGAAATCGCATCAGCTATTTTTTCTAAAGATGACCTTCGATCAAGTTCTATCTAAATACAGTTGAATTCACTCCACAATCTCTTTCAACATAGTACCATGATCGGTTATCCGACTATCTCGTGTAAATGATGGAGTTCTGACTGAAGTTGAATATTGAAACATCGAGTGCCCAGTGCCCACTCATTCACGATCGCATTACACCACACTGAGTATTGTATCAATCAAATGTTTGAAGGTATTTTAGATACATTTTTAAAATTAGGAGTCTTGTCAGTCAAAGAGACAATTCATCCTCGAACCATGATCTGGTTGTCTGCAAAAATTATTTTCTTCTAAAGATCTACTCGCACCGAAAAAGATAGCTCCCTGCCATCTTATTCTTACGCGTGATGTTGCAAATCACTAAAGCTTTTGAAATATCGAAAGATTCAAAAGCGGCTGACAGTGTGCAACTGACAACAATCATTTATGAAAAGGGTAAAACGCGTCTGATGCGTTGATTGTTTTGAAAGGTCATTCTCATCGTTGTAAAACCTGCGTTCCGATAATCTATAATTCACAGGCTTCGTCATGAGATGAGATGCGACAGGAGTTTCATTTGTATTTCCCATAGGGGATCCCATGTGACAGTATCTAAAGAAACTGGATCAACATCTGAGACTCACTTATCCTTATTTTTTAAATTTTTGAAGTCATCTCGTTTTTATGTATATATTGTACCGAGCTTTGTATCTAAAACTGGATTCTTCATATTGATGATTTGATTTTTTGGATGCAATTTATGGATCTTTTATATGTAGAAATAAAACGAACAATCGATGATTTTATATTTCCTAGGATTATCATCTTGATTTACTGATTGCTAGAAATACTTTTTACAGTAGCATTTAGACCATTTTCAGTGCAAAAATGCCGACATTTTGCTAATGACATTCAAAGGTTTAGATATTGTTTTTATAAGTTAAGTGATATTTATCAAGATTCCATCTTTTATGGTTGTGACAATATTCGTTCAGATTCAAGAGTGGAATATGTGTTGTCGTTTACGGAGATTTGATTTTGCCTAACAGCAATAATCTTTCAAAAATTTATCATTTGCTTTTCATTAAATATATATCGGAACCTTTGAATGTCATCAGCGGAATATCGGCCATTTAGTACGGAAAATGGTGTATTCCGAGTTTTGCATTTAAAATTATATTTCGTGTGTTTATATTGGTTTTTAAGATTTAATAGAAGTTAACAAATTTGCATACAAAGTAATTCTCTTTCAGCATTCTCTTTATTCATAGATTTTCGATAGAACTATTCACTGAGATTGATACAGTTTGGTACATTTTCTTCTGTAACTTGCCATCAGGTTCCACTATTCTTGACATGAGGTAGGTATATACCTGTAAGGTACCATCTCTTCCGCGATCGACTTTAGTGAAGAACAGGTTCGTCACATGATTGATAAATGAACTATATCTTGGATGTTCTCTTACCTCGTATGGATATGAGTCATAAAACTCCGGATCACCACGGTGAAGCAAGCAAAACATCGTCTTCCGGAGAGTGAAATACGCATGTATCAAGTTTTGTTGAATTCAATTCCAAATTAATGGTTTTTGTCCTTTAAAATCACTTTGTCTTCAACTAAAAATTTTATTGTGGTGTATATTTTATAGATGACGAAATTATTAAAGTTTTGGGATGCTAAATCATATAAATACAACATTTTTTGTCCAAAAATATTGATGATATCTTAAAGTTTCTATTTTTTAACATTTAAAGTCATTAATTGTTTTTGAAGATTCTAGCTGCGATTTTACCTTACAGAGAAACAGTTTATCGGATATATGACTCACAATCTTACTATTATCTACTGACCCGAAAAGAGTAATGTTAAAGGAGAGATAAACTTTTTTTTTATAAAACAATAGCCGAGCGTTCTGATTTGAAATGGTGTTAAAGAATATGCTTTGAATTTCAGAAAAAATACAATCATTTTATGTTCGCGTGTATTTCACTGACAACCAGACGATGCATTACCCTCAAGACGAACGTTATTCTTAAAAGTAATAAGTTCTCCTCCCCCTAGAATTATCATCAAATATTATCAGGAGTTGTATGAAAATTTGGCACTTGACTCCTGAAAAAATATTCAATTATAGATGTGAAACATCAAATTATCCATGCAAAACCTGTATCTGTTCAGTAGTACTAACAACAATCTTTCTTGTTGTGAGAGACCATGGCTCCCTATAAAGAATACTGTATACATAGCCTTTCGTTATTACCGTGATGATACTGCATCTGTTTGAGTTAATGTAATAAAACAATTAACTTTAAAGAGTTTCCATCCTAAATCGCACAGGCAAAGTTGACATAATTTTTGAAAAAAATGACAAAATATTATTTGTAGGCTTTTCTGCGTTAACCATGGGTGTCTCTTTCCTGTTTCGCATAATTTGAATAAAAATGATAAATAAGCACTAATCACGAAATTCATGAATTAAATAGTATAGTTACAGGGTTTTCATTTTAAATTGCCAACTAGAAATATACATAATTTATGAATATAAAAATGAATCTTTCCACCATTAAATGATTTATACATTTTTTCAATGGTATCAACATCATGATACCCCACCAGCGACAAAAATACACGGAAAAAACACAAATAAACTGTGGTAGATTTTGAACCAGAGAACAAACTTTTAAATCATCCTGCTTATAATATATCTTCTACCATACCCTCCCCTTGCCTACATAAGAGGAGTCCTCGTTCGAACAGAATATTCGGGCCGGGGTGAAGATCCCTGATGATTTTCTTCAGAAGGGGCTCCTTAAACCCAGCCGTTAAGGCCCGTTTCATCCCCCTCCCCTACCCAGGTCAGGGCGACCAGATTGGTTACTATGGGAATTTAATGCCGGGACCAAGTCTATTATGAAGGCCCCCTTAATAGTTTAATCCGGTCTAGTAAAAGTTAATCTAACTATGTTTAATTTTAATTTGAGTAACAATTAATGTCAAGCCATGCGGATTAGATTTTTCAAAATTTACAATATCTTGCTCAGTAAAACAAACCCACGATTTAAAACCGAACATACCATTTTAAGCAAATAAGAAAGATTCTAACCGAGCTTTGTTGTCATAAAGATAGAACCCAATACAAATTTTTGGAATCTTGCCTCCCTAAAAAAGAATCCTTTATCTGGTGGAATATGGTGTAATCGTGTTATCATAAACATGTATGAAATGTAGCTTTTCAAATTATAACCTTTCATCAAAGAGTTAGATGTACCAGAAAACAATGTAGATTCCTTCACCCCACGTGTGGCACGACCTTTTTCAAAAAATGTTAATTGCAATACAATGAAGCTCGGAAGCAAACATATTTTTGACCCTTCGGTGCAAATAATAAGTAAATAGAACCATATACAGGTTAGTGTATGTTCACTGCCACCCATTAAAAAAATTTCTAACACAGTTGGTCAGCGATAGTCTAGATTTCATTGACCATATAATAGTCAAAAGGGGACAGTCGGTAAATGGGGCATGGGTTCTTGCATTTGTGGAAAGAACTGAGGAACGTCGATTGTTCTTAGTAGATTACCTGATTGAACAGTGGCGATATCGTTGGTCATAATACGCACACGTGTACCTCCAAGGTCAATTATAATGACCGAGTGTTTTCGGTCATATCATAACCTTAAAGAATTTTATTAACACCTCACCATTAACCACAACAACACTTTCAGGGATCCAGAACCCGGGGCCCATACCAATTCTATAT
>JWZT01003740.1:167455-187803 GCA_000827895.1 Thelohanellus kitauei
AATTTGAAAAGGAAAAGAAACTGAAATTTCTGCAGCTATTTTTAGGGGTTGAATTAAGTAATTTTAAACTGGAGAAAAATGGGTTGCAGCACTTGATAGAAGACTCGTGGGAATCTCGTGTTTATGATGAGAAAAGAATTCAAAATACCCTCTGAAAAAATGAAAATATTCGAAACAATTATCAATTTACCAGACTTGATGATTTTTGTTACATAAAACCGAGAATTTCTTAAGAATAAATTTTTGTTAAAGAAAATACAAATGTTGGATATTTTCCATATTTTGTCACATATTTGAATTTTTGCGAGTAAATGAAAAATAAAACCTATTCGGGTGATAGAAATTTCATTCACGAGTGAATTCTGAAAAAACCGTCATGCGCGATGAAAAAAATCAATTCGATTCGTCGATACTAACCTTGGTTAAAAAGATATAATAATTATATTTATGAAGAAGAATATATAAAAATTATATAATTCGCCAGAGATAACCTTATAATCTCGCACATCTTTCGTTTTTCGTACATTTTTCGTACATGTTTGATTCAGTTCCCAAAAGACAATACAGAACATCAATTCCAGATCGTCCTGCATTCAAACTTAACTTATGGTCGGTACTGAGTAGTATGATAGACAAGGACCTCTCAAGAATGGCTCTTCCTGTCAATTTTAACGAACCCTTATCGATGTTACAACGTATCAGTGAGTCTCTCGAATATTCTCATTTGTTAGACGAGGCTGCACGCTGCGAAGATTCCTTGACCCAATTGACCTATATTGTAGCTTTTGCTATTTCCAATTATTATACCACGGCTCATAGGACCAACAAGCCTTTTAACCCATTGTTAGGTGAAACGTATGAGAATGACAGGCGTGCTGACCTTGGATGGTGGTGTATATGTGAGCAGGTATCTCACCAACCTCCCATCTGCGCTCTTCACGCCGAAGGGGATGGATGGGTACTATGGGAGACTTATAATGTCAAAAGTCGTTTCCTTCTTACTACTTCTCTTGAAATAAAACCAAAAGGACTCTCACAACTGTTGTTCACAAAAACAGGATTCCGCTACAGTTGGAACAAGGTCACAACTTATGTACATAATATTATTGTAGGAAAACTAAGGATCGAGCAAAGCGGCATTTTGAACGTGAAAAACCACTCCACTAGCGATGGCGCATCTATTGAATTTTTTACAGAAGGTTGGTTGTCCTCGAAAAATGCTCGGAGGGTGGAGGGCTATGTTATCGATGCCATAGGGGAAAGACGGCATACAATCAGTGGGTATTGGAACCAATTCGTAGATTCTTGCAAACTTATCACTGATGTATCAGGAAAACAAACTCTTATTGATAGAACTGTTCTTTGGCGTGGTCTAACCATTCCTAAAGAGGCAGATAAATGCTATAAATTTTCAGCGTTTACATGCTCTCTTAATCAACCTGACTCCTCGGTGGCTCCGACAGACTCCAGAAATCGACCGGATCAAAGAGCGATGGAGAATGGCGATTTCGATTTGGCCAACAGCCTAAAAACTACTCTTGAAAATAATCAACGTGTTAGAAGGAACAAGATTATTCAAGAAGCTATTTCCATGGTATTTTATGAATGAATGTAGGGAAGAGCCAACAGCCAAACATCGATAGAGGAATTGAGGGAACCATTGTGGTTTAAAGTTGATGGTACATTCAGAAATGAACCTTGTCCAATCTATGTATACAAGGGTGGGTATTGGGAGGCGAAATCAAAGGGTGATTTCTCCATGTGTCCCCACATTTTTGATATTTCTACTGACCAAGAATAGTTTAAGACGTAGCGTACAAATTAGTCGATTTTTTGTTATCCTGTAAAATTGTTGGAAATAATAACAATACCAGAGCACCTTATTCATCAGTCTTGACATCTTATTTGAACTATATTCCACTACTGAGTTTAATGAGATCCTATTAGTTTTTCCTCTGACATGATTCCCTAGAACTCCTTTTGTTCAAAACTAAGGTATGTGGGTTAATATCGATATGTTCCTACAGTTGACTGAAGACTATAATGAAAATTAGGCACTATCCTTGTGATTTTGACCAAAGCGCAGCATGAATATCTGCTGGCGTACACCTAGTGTTATTTTTAATTTTTACCTGTTTAATTGATAACCAGGGAAGAATTTTAGCTCCACTGGTAATTATCAAGTTTAAGGTTTACAAAAGGAAACATGGTATAGTTTAATAAATATGATTTTAGCGATTATTTAATGACATTAAACGAACACGTGTATAATCGTAAGATCTGATGTCAATCCATAGTTTTAAATCCATCAATTTTCTAGATTTGGTTGAATTCACCTGCCCTTATTACCGTGTTGGTTAAAGTAAAGAATGCCCCAAGCTTTTTTACTTAAAAAAATATTTAATTTTTACCACTTACCTGTTTATAATTTTGCAGAAATCATGACATCAAAATTGTTTCTCAAATGCCAAAGTATATCTTTGGGATTTTTAACCAAAAATAATTTCATTAAAACATCCCCAGGATTATTTTATGGCTCACAGTTCAAGAAATTAATGTCTACAATTAATTGAAGAATAACTTCTCGGTACGCGAATATGAGCCAATTCCAAAGATTATGAGTTTTTTTCTGCACAATTGAAATTCTGGTGGAAAATCATTGGAAGGGACTCGGGTCATTTCTAGTATCTCGTTTATCTTTTGTTTAGATTTAAATAATATACCCTTGAACAGTGACTCTTCTTTTCCATAGTTTATTTTTAACATCTTCATTCCTTGCTTTGAACTAGAACGAATTGTCCTCCTCTCCTACACGTAGATGGGACAGTGTTCCGGTAGGTTTATTACCCTTTCCGAAATGAGGTATTGAATTATTGCATATTCATCGTTAAAATTTGCATTCATGCTTCTTTTAAGGGAATCAGAGAGGATATGAAACGATACGAATCAATTCTCTGATAAAACTTGACATTTTTTCATGCTAAATTTTTGTGGTGTAACAATAATTCTATCACTAAAGCAGAACCTTTCTCAACTATGATGTTTGAAATAAAATACCCCAACAAAGTATCGGTAATTATATCGAAATAAATGAAAAAGCATTTGTATAATAAAATCATGTCAAAGGCTTTTTATTCAAAAAATTCATTTTTAGAATATAAATAACAAGAGTATTTTAATCTTTATTGATGTTTCTTTCCAATGTGCACTCTTATAGGAAAATTTCACTGTGGCCAAAATAATTTGTTAGTGTGTGAAGTCACGAAAGTATGCACACTTGTCATTCTTTGATTAAGATCGGTCGCACTTCTCGAAATGTTGGCTCCTCTTGCAAAAGATTTTAAATGAGAGAAAACTTCCTCATGTTGTTTAAGAAAGGGACTACATTTTGGGAGGTAGTGTATATGATATGAGTATGTCATGATATTCGGGATTTTTATGATGGAATCTTACACTTTCCGTATGAATTGTGAAATCTTCATCAGTATCCAATATTTCAGTCAAATATTTGAAAGGTCTTTAAAAGATGTGTATTTCAAATTTTAATAACATATGTAACTTTGAATGCAAAACCCGGTATCATATACTAACAGGTTCAGAAGTAACTTTCTAATAAAACTATGAAGATCGTTCCTGAATATGTTTATTTTTAACCAAATTTATGATAACAAATAAAAGAATGTGATTTTAGTTTATCCATTGATTAGATATGATTATTCAGAGGGTCACATAAATTTTTTTTCTGAAGCATTTAAGCGAAAGTCAGTATTCTATGCTATCTCTTTTGAGTGGGTCTCATGGATGAAAATGAAATTCATATATTCTAATCTCGTTGATATTTAAAAAAACTCGAAATCTCTGCGATAAAAACACGCATGTTTTCTCAGAGAAATAAACAGTCATTTACTTCCATAAGATTATCAACGGATCAGGTTAAATGTAAAGGAATAGTATTTTATAGTATACAGTATCCAAATACAATTTGAACGAAGCAAAAACCCGATTCGATATCACGAGATATTATAATGCTTCAAATATTAGGAAATCTAAAAATTTTGGATTTACTTGTCAATTAAAGATGGGTTAGAAAAGATCATTGAATGATAATGCGTTGATGAGAGAATTTTGCATATACGATTTCATTTTGTGTATAAAGCAGAGTAACCACGTAAATTTCTTAATATCAAATATTTGTCTAAAAGAGTAAGATTTTGAACCTATATGTGTAACTGTTTCAAAAAAACATAAATAGTTACACTGGATAAAGAATGTACCTTCAAAATCGATATTCTTGGTACAAGACCCGCATGTCGCCTTTCCACATGTTCTACAGTGATGTCTTCTTCGAATGATATTAAAAAAAAAATCGCATTCTCCACATTTTGAACTATTCATGTCCCATTCAACCAAATCTTGATGTACAGCCTTCAGATTGCTCGTAAATCCGCTCTCAACAGAAGCATTCTTGATCTTTTGGAGCCTTAAAATTGCTTGATTGAAAGACAAGGAATTAGCATTCAGCGCATATCTCATTTTCTTGAAGTTATCGGTGTGAGAACGGACATACCCGCCCTCAAGTGTGGCTCCCATTAACCCTAACCTTGTAGTATTGATTGCAGTCTCGAGGTTGCTTATGCTCCGGCTGTGACCGAATGAGGTGTTTCCAATGGAGGACCGGTTTTGAGAACAGAATGAAAAATGGGACTGAAGGCCCTCGGCGCTTTCGAATCTCTCAATGCAGCCTGGACATATAAACCCTTCCATAAAGTAAGGATTATCTGCGCAGGCTAATGCTATTAGGGCGTATTTTTAAATCGATAGACACGTTGTAAATTATGTACTTGAAGCCTCAGAGCTTTTACTATCATTCTTGCCAAAACCTGTCATGCGCGGTATTTAAATTGGCAATAAACTGGCAATCACTAAATGTCAGGTAAATTGGATGCCTTGAGGCATTAATAATTTTAACACAAATTGAAATGTGTCCTGCGTCTCTAAAATCACCAAACAAGAAATTTCACTGACGGTTAGCGTGTATGAAATTGGCATATTTTTATTTGTCACAGATTGAAGATTAAGACATGAATACAACCAAAAGGATTCCCAGGTTTCTCATCCACCCAGCTCTATTTCAGAAACTACACTACACTTAATAAAGAGAATCTCCCATTACCGGGTTTTGCATCCATTATGGGACACCGTGTGTTTCATGATGGGACACCTTTTGCGCATCTGCGACCCATTGTTTTATTTAAATATTTCTTCCTCTTTCGTAAAAACTCAAAAAAAATAAAGAATCAAAGTCAAGCGAAGCAATAAAAGTGTTTAATAAGGGGTGTCGTTTACTTTGCTTGAATTTTATCATCCTTCACTATTCTGAGGTTATTGACACAATGTTCCTTTTAATTTTGTAGTTATCTTTATAAACCCTTGCAATTGTAATTGAGTTCTTTCGATTACAGGCTTTGCAATTAACATAAGATCAATATTTATCATCGTGAGAAATTTTTTGCGCTGTTGATTTTTCGTATAATGTCTACTTACACAAGAAGAAAAATTAGCCAGGACATAAGGGAAAGCATAATTAGACTAGTTATCTAACAAGAGAGATCGAAAAGAGAAGTGGCGCGACAACATAATGTCCCCAAGAGTACTGTCCACAATATCAGCAGCTTAGTGTGTAATTTTTTATTTATTATTGATAATATGCAGAAAAAATGGGGCCCTTATTCTAGGATTTTACCTCTCATCCACCCAGCTCTATTTCAGAAACTACATCACACTGAATAAAGCTAATCTCCCATTAAGACAAAACAAGGCTCTAAAATTGTGTATTAAAACGGGTGAGTGAACCTTAAAAATTTGCATGAGAATTACGAGCCAAATCTTATAATAAGCTCGAAAACCTGCTAGATTTAACAGTGTATTCATCTGGCTCTTCTCTATATGATAAAATATATATTGACCAAAAAATAACTCATAATTTTTTGAATTTCAGTTACCTCTAACATCAAAAATATCTCCAAGTTTTGATTCCATCAGGATGACAGAAAAGATATTTTTGGCCAGCTATTTTTGTCTATTGTTAATATCACTTTAAATATCCAGCCAAAAACAAAGATTAAACTACAGTTCAATTTGTCGATTCGAGCGGGTGTCTTAAATGAGTAAAATCATCAACCAACCAGTACAATTAATAGGAAACAAAATTTAAGAGGAGCTTAGTAAGTCCACAACAAGTAATGAAAACGTATAAATGTAATTAGAATAAAAACAGCGTAACACCGAGCATTGACCTTGGATCAAGAGATGAGATACAAAATGTTAAGGCGTGATGTTGGAATATATAGCAGCGTAAATAAGTACATGTAGATTCGTGTGTTAGAAAGAAACAAACAACCATACAAGATATATCAGCCGAGGGAAGGGGGAAGTTTTATAGAGCACGAATGACGCCATAATGTCGATGGCACAGCACTGTAAATAATTTAAGAAAAATTTTTGTACTATCAATTTTTATAACTATTTGTCTCAATTTTATCCCCAGCGAATTGAATGTCTCATAGATGCAACTCGAAACATAATAAATACATACAAACTGTTAAACTAAGTAAGAAACACTATTTTGGAAATTTTCGAAATCGCATTAAACGTTAATTTTTTACACGCAGTATTATAGGGGCTGAGGAACTCGGAATCACACCCATTTCGGTAAGCACAGCAGTGACGTATTCTGCCTGAATCACGTCATAGTAAGGATTCACCAATGTAATTCTTGAGTTCTCCTTCCAGTTTTGAATACTTTGGACATTTGGACCATGAGGGTCGATAATATCATCGGGATCTCCAAGTTCGTTATACACAATCGCATTAGTTTGTGCACGTTCAGTGAAGTTGTATGTCTCACAACAGACTAAGACAGGAATGTGGTAATAGTATCCCAGAATAGCAACTACGGCAGAACCGACAGCCGCTAATACTGCCCCATTAAGTAGCAATGAACATGCTGGTATGAGTATCTTGGTAATTGTTGGCAATATCAATGAAAGACCATTCATGCAAATGTAGACACAGTCAATACCCACGCGACTTAACTGTCGAAGCATCTCTAAACCCTCTTTTCGTGGAGGGAAGTCAACAATTACTACTTTGAATGATTTCCTTGCTTGATAAGCCTTAAGGAAACCTCCTAATATTATTTTGGACCTAAAATTAGTCGACTCATACGATGTGCAGGTAAGAATCACGTCACCATCTGATATGGTCTTGTAAACATAATCACCAATGATGTCGCCAGCCAAAAAAATGCGTTCGTTTAAAAATTCATTAAGAAATGAGTTGAGACGCTTTTTCATATCACTTTCAGTCATTGCATGAGTCTCCGAAAATTTTTCTTTCAATAATTTAATAATGGTGGCCATTCCGCTTGAATACGGACGACATTCAGATAAAAAGCTATCAATACAATGATTACCTGAGTGATGGACGTAGTTTTGCTTCGAAATCACGGGAAAATTCGTCTGGAACAGGGGATACGTAATCCTTTATGAACTATTAAAAAGATGCATTACTGCTTTTAAACAATAAATAAGTTTAACACTCCTATCTTTACATGAAAATAGGATGTTTTCAGCACACTGAAGTCCGAAACTGATAAAATATGGATGAATTGGCGAATCCCCCAAGCTATATCAGGGTACAAATACCTGATAGTATCGGCCATGTTAATACCATGTTCTATCTGAACCAAATGTTCGAAAATTGGCATTCTAGGCTTGTTCCACACCCTTTTAGGAACCTAATACATCGATTGACCTTACCTGAAGTTTGGAAAGTTGAGAGGCTATCTTTTTTTGATTCTTGGCATCATCCACGCACATGCTGTGCGGAATGGGACTCGGGCGAGAAGAGTACTGAGATCTAGGAGGACTTATGGAGTCCCGAACCCTATCTATTTTCGAAACATTGAAAACTTTTGACTGTAATACTAGAGGAATCGAAACGCTTTGGTTGAGGAGGATTCTATATTATTATTTTATGAACCTTGGCTTTTGGAACATCCAACATCTGAGTTTCTTGAAACTTCACTTTAGGTTTCTCCTTATTTTTCTTTTTCTTAGACTCCGGAGGTTGCTTCATTGCTCTTAAAACAAATCCGTTTATTTAGCACAAGCCAAGAATAAATTCCAATTTAAAAACGCTTGCGCAGTTTCTGACCACATCTCCGTTTGATCAAAGTAAATAATGGGCTGATTTTTGGACTCTGTATTTTAACTCAGACATTGAATTCAAGCACGACACGTGGAACATGGCGAATTGTCTGACACGAAACCCAACACATGAAACTTTTAGACCAGGGGTGTCAAAAATACGGACCGCGTGCAAGTCAATACTAATTGATGAACGCAGGCGCGAACATGTAGTAGATAACATAATTCAAGCGAAAATGTATACAAACAACTTCTACCTGAATTGTGGTCATTATTTGAATGTAGTACAATTCTTCATTCCACATTTAGTCATTTTAATATTCAATTTAATCAAATCTCGATTTTATTTTTTTAACTTGTCTAAAATCATATCTATTCACGCACTTCCAGTTTACGTTTCCTGTATTTCTTCGTTTATTTTCATATGTAAAATAAATTATGTTTTGGAATTATTCATACAATATGACGGCAATAAAGAGAATAATAGATGCCACGCTTCTCGGTATTAAGGAAAAAATGGAAAAGCAATGGTTGGTCATTAACGCCAACGAATAACCAATCTGTTTTACCTGCCTGCAGCAAATCGCTGTTGCAAAAGAGTATAATGTCTAATAACATTACGAATCTAATCATAGTGGATTTGAAGGTACATAAGAAAAGATGCGAGTAGATAAAGATACCGACTTGGATAAAGCATTGAAGTATAACAGTCTTTCTTTAAAAGCATGAATCATATTAATGAAGCTGCTGTAAAAGCTAGCTACGTCATATCTCATCAGTTAGTTTTGGCATCAAAACCGTTCTCGGATGGAGAGATGATTAAGAACTGCATTCGATTGAGTGCAGAATTAATTTGACACTATAAGCGACAAGTGTTTGCTACTACAAGCCTGTCAAGAAACGGGATTTCGGAGGTAGTTTTGATGTATCTTGTGATCTCAATGGTCAGCTTTCAAAAAAAGTACAGTCGTTTATCGCCTTTCCAATTGCAAGTGATTAGAGTATAGATATCACTGGCATTGCTCAATTTTCTGTTTTCATTCTCATAGTTGATAACGATATTAACATAACGGAAGAATCTTTTGAATTGATTCCAATGAAAGTTACAACAACTACAGACGATGTATATCAAATATTGGTGAATAGCCTTGACAGACTTGTGTGGATTAGAAGCTAGCTTTGAGTCTGGTAACCGATGAAGCACCTGAAATGATGGGCAGAAAAATTAAGATCGCAACAAATTTGAAACAAAAGATAATAACTTAATTTGAAATCGGATTTCGACAATTTCCACTGCACTCTAAATCAAGAATTGTTGCACAGCCAAATCATGAAGGTGGTTAACGTAATGAATGTAGTGGTAACAGCGTAAAATTTCATAAGGCGACAGGTCTTAACCACAGATAATTTAATGGCTTGTTGGAGGAAGTTGGAAGCTTTACCTGTCTGTCTTATCATAAAGAAGTTCGATGACTTAGTCAGAGTTCTGTTCATTGTCGTTTTTAAACTGGATTCTAAGATTGAAATACTTATGAAGATGAAAGGATGCATAGTCTCATAGTTGCGTGACAATTCATGGCTTACATATGTAGATTTTTTATTTCATGTTATGGAACATATTAATCAACGTCACAGAAAAACTCAGAGACGTTTTAAACTGGTGACCGATCTTTATGAAAGCATCTGTGCTTTTGACTTTTTAGTCTAAGCCCGACTTATATGAAAAGGATTTGGTTGATAATAATCCGAATCATTTCCCAACTCTAATATCTTCTAATTGGGATGGGGTTTGCTAATGATGTTCACTCCCATTACTACAGTCACAAAATTTCAGCGATAAGAAACGAATTTACGATATTTGCTGATTTTAAACTCAAGAAAAATAGCTTTGGAATTGTTCTTAACCATTTTTACATAAATGCTCGAACAGTGCCAGAGGAATTACAAATGGACATAATCGATATTAAATGTGATTCTGTTTTGACGGATAAATTCAGTTCTGTTGACACTGGAACATTGTACACATTCACACGCCAAAAATATCCCATATCTACTGCCTTCCCTTCAAGAATATTATCGCTGTTGGCAACAAGTTATGTTTACGAGAAGTTATTTTCTGATTTTTTAATTTAAATAATTCCAAATATAGCTCAAAACTGACAGATGCTTATTTGACTTTTTTCTTAATGTTTCTACTGCTCATACCCTTACTCCACACTTTGAGAGACTTATCAGAGCTAAAAGCTGTCAGACATCTGGAACAACCAACTGTTAAATTATTTAGCAGATTGATATATTGTGGAATAATTTTCTCTTAGCCCATAGAATTTTATTCTTTATAAAATTTACATATTCTAATTATCTTTACCATATTTTATTAAACTTACCTTCTTGATTTGTCCTGAAATATTCTAATCAATATTTAACCCACTTCTCGTTAAACCAGACTCGAATCTTATCACAGATTCAGGGTTGATAACCATGTATGACTATGCAAAAAAAATCATTAAAAATTTAAATAAATTATACAAAACCGGGATCTGCTAAATTCACAGAGCATGAGATTGGTGTGAATAAACAATAGTAAACAATAGAGAAGGTGGGATTAGAGATATTGCCCCATAATGAAATATGCCGTTGGATTGAAGTCAGGGTACAGAAATATGAGCTAAACTCAAAATTAAATAAAATCTGGGTTTAAAATTTCAAAAATATTTTATACTTGTATAATATTATTATCGGTAGCATCATGTTATATAGGATAATATACCATGAAACGACTCTAATTTATAAGATGAGCATGTTACTTCTATATAGAGACGCATAAAGTCTCAGTTTTTACTCTATCTTCCTTGCTATATATTTCTCAATGTATTAATCCTGCCAGCTATACAATTAAAATTCTATCCGGCCCGCCATGTAAAATGAGTTTGACACCCCGGTTTTAGATATTCTCACTCACCTCAGAGAACTGACCATCCACTGCATTACGTTTAGTTTATTCATATCGGTGAACCTATTTGATGACATTCAGCTCCTTTTTCTTGAAAAAATTGATTATCTCTAGTCTAAACAAAAAACGTGATAACTTTTGGAACAATTTATAAGCTCCAAGAAATTTGGCCATCATACGGCTACAATCTATCTATTACGTTCGAAATGAATTATCACATGCTGGAATGTCCTAGATCACAAAAGGAGGCCTTTTGAGAAACTTATTTCATAGTTTCCAACCAAGATTTGCCTATTGTTTGAGTACACTGTCTCCAAATTCTTGAATTTAAACAAATGAGTTAAGGATATGTATTGACCATTCAAGAAGGATTATTCCTCTAAACGGAAAGAGGGTAGTGTATTGAATAAAAATGGATTTTGTTGCATTTTAGAATGATTTTGATCACATTCATGTATCTTTGGCTCATAGTACAGGGTTTTGGGTTCAAAATTACGCACCATATTAAAATTTGAAATATACAAATCAGAATACAAATTCATATGGATAATGTAAGATTCCACCATGCAAATCCCGACGACTAGGATACCTACCCATGTCGCATACAGTACTTCCCAAGATACAATCCCTTCCTAAACAAATGTGACCATGTTTTCTCGAAATTAAAATATTTTGTAAAAGGAAACATTCCAAGAATTTCAACCAATCTTATTGAAAGAATGACAAATGTGTGTAGTCTGGTTACATCACAACCTTTAACACATTATATTGGTCGTAGTGAAAGTTTTCGAGAAGACTGCAT
This sequence comes from Thelohanellus kitauei, assembly GCA_000827895.1. Taxonomy (NCBI): domain Eukaryota; kingdom Metazoa; phylum Cnidaria; class Myxozoa; order Bivalvulida; family Myxobolidae; genus Thelohanellus; species Thelohanellus kitauei. The sequence goes on from JWZT01003740.1 coordinate 179,421, forward strand.
CCTGGAAAGATACGTCAACAGAGTTTAAAATAGTATTGTTATTTACATTATAAAAGTGAATTTTTTGAATAAAAAGCCTTAAAGTTTAATGTATTTCAAATTTTAATAAGGTGCGTAACTTTGAATGTAAAACCGGGTATCTTTAATCAACAACGGCCCATATTTGTGATTAACCAATGGCTAATCTACAGAGTATGAGACATTCAACCTCAACGAACTCATTACTCCGATACATTATTGTGGACAAGTTTATGAATTTGAACCACCACCAACAGTCACAACATACCGGACTACGTTTTGCTCACTCGGATTTGAAAATTGTGGCAGCACATTCAATCACAATCCATAGTTAATCATACTGTTTGAATTTTAGGTAGCATCGAATCTATGAGTAGACGCAGAAGGTTGATATCAAGCAAACGTATCGAAAAAATAAATATATACAAGTAAAATAAATTAACTAATCCCGTTTCTGAAACGAGTTTAACCAAGACTCGGTTTTCGAAATTCCTAGAGTCAAATAAACTTTCTAGATATTCCATGAAATGATGAACTTCGAGCTTTCTTTTTGGACATGGGATATGTGTTGGTGGAAGCCAGGTTTTTTGGTTTATCTGAGGGCTGTAACGATTTCTCATCTGATGGTATAATACTAAGATGAGGAAGAGTTGCATTTGGCTTACTTAGTCTGATGAACGCGTTGGTGTTCCTTTGTTCTCTTATTACAGAATCTGTAACGATTGTTTCTGATTTCGAACGTCTATGTTCCGAACGCACCGGTCTAACTGCAAATCTTGAACCCCCAATCTTAGGGCCTTCCAGTATGGTCATCACATCTTCAGGTTTTAAATCATCAGTCTTCTGTTCGGGTTTAATATCATCAGCGCTTTCGGATGAGTTCGATATTTCGGGTTGATGATTTGACACTTGTGCATTGAGTTCTACATCTTGTCCAGAAAAAGCGCCAAATATTTTCAATTTGGTATAACGCCAGGGGGCGGAAAGTAAGTTCATAAATGTAAATCTTGCTGAATTCTCCAAAGCAGGAGCAGCCAAAGATTCATCTGAGATTGAACTGATAATCGAAGTGACATCACTGACTCCGAAATTGGAATTTTGTAGATTCTGATTGCATTTTGATTTTATTTCATCAAGTAGCTTGTTTAGCTCGAACTCGGCGCACTCATCGACCTTGAAGTTGGCATTCAGATTGATTTTGACCATCGTGCTATTGTGCCTTAGTGCATGTGACAGCGCAAGGACTCCAGAAGCAGTTATCTTGTTATCCCGCAAATCAACTCGTACCAGACTGCGGTTATCGGCAATAATCTCAGCAAGTGCTATGATGCCTGTCGGGCTTAACCTTGTGGAGGCTAACCCTAGTTTTTCGAGTGACGTGTTGCGAATAAGTGATTCTTTAAGTGCCAATATACCTTCGTCACAGATCCGATTCTTTCCAATGTTTAAAATTCTCAATGAATTATTCATTCTCAAGTTTCCACCTTCGAGATATTTTCCCATTTCCGCCATACCATCAAATGTTATTCCGGTGTTCCATAAATAAAGGGCTTCAAGTTTATAAAGATGATAGGCGGCCAAAAAATCCAATAAAATAAGAAGTCCAGAATCCTGTATCGGATTATTTTCAAGATTAAATATTCTTAGACCTTTGCAACTCTTGAAAATCGGTCCAACCGATTGGCAATCTTGGTATGATATCTTGTTTTCTGAAAAATACAACTCTTCAACGTGGTGATTAGCGCCAATATTTTCGCCAAGCATTTTCAATCGTTCATTATTGAGGTGACAATTGTAGAATGCTACAGATTTAACAGCTCCTGCAGTAATGGCTCTACCAATCATAGTCACCAACTGCTCAGTCAATACCGTTCGATTTAAGTCAAGAGTCTCCAAGGTATCACTTTTAGAAATGTAACTAGTAATATAACTCCAACCTTTAGTAGTTAGGCGAGTGTTGCAGCCAAGCTCCAGATGAACCACACTGTCGTAATAATTTACGATATCAAAAAGTATTTCGGCTCCATCGTCATCTAAAGACGCACCTTTGAGGTATAAACGCTCGATTTTCTCTAGTCTCATGAAAATTATCTCGATTGATTCAATCATGGGCACATCCAATTTGATTGAAGTAAGATCCAAATTGTACAGGGTCAAAGTGGTCATTTCAGCCTTTTCAAGTTGGGAGACAATAGATAGCGGCGGCTTGATGTTAAACTTGGCACATTCTATCCTATAGGCCTCCAGTAGGTCAGAGTTAGAAATATATGTACGCGTTTGGACATTTGACCGTATTGGAAATCTATGATCTGAAAACGTAACAAGCTTTTGGGTTGAACAGGAGACGTCTTGGGGACAAGGGGAGGTGAGTCCTTCGGTAATAGGAGACCCAGCATATGTCACAAAGTTTTCTTGCATTTCCGAATCCTTATGGGCATCTGGTATCACCTCACTTAATTTCATTAAATTTAAGCATGCCTATTTGCATTATCGACCTGACATAAAACTACGGATATTTACGATCCTTGTCGAGATTTGACATGTCAATTTTGACCAGGTACTCATAATTTTAGAATCGACCTAACAAATCAATCTATTTATTGTAAATCGGTCTGCTTACAAGCAGGGATGTTTCTTTCCCATTGAGAGGTTTTTCTCGATGATTTTGATCACTTTTTTTTTGTCAAAACTTTGTTTCGTTATCTGAAGAAATAACGGTTTTTTTAGATAATGTATAAATTATTTTCGGTTATTAAATGGATTATAGAAATGTGTGAATCATATTTTTTTAATTCAGATATCAAATGACAATATATTTATTCCTTGTCTCTTGAGTGACTAAAACACTTCTATCGAAATCGTAGTTAAAAATTCCATTGAATCATTGGATTTAACGTAAATCCGAGTTTCAAGCCTTCATTTATCAACTACCGATATTCAATAAATGGTTGATCCATGTGTTTTTTGTCATATATGACCCATTTCTGGGTTTCTATACTACTCAGTCTTAAATCTACTGCGTATCGAATAATTAACCACTCGTTGTAATCCGTTTTTTGTAATTTTTGGGAAAATTCTCATTTGACATCTAATAATTAGCTGCATGGTGTTTCTTATGATTGATAGCGGTTAAATTTTAATCAAATAGAAGTGCTGTATCCACCATTGGACATTGATTATACTCCACTTTTCTTACGATTGTCTAATATAAAAGTGTTGATTGTTTGTTAATCGACAGCAACCTTGATCTAATGAACGGGGTAATTGGCACAGTATCTATAATTAAGAGGAAGGAGACCTTAATCTACAACCGTTTGACGTTGAAGAGTAGGTTTTAAAATTTGAGATACTTAAATCAGCTAATACTGGTGTAATAATGTTCAGATATTGGGTATCATCCACCCATCAATATTGTGTCTATCGATGACAAATATTTAAACCATGTTTCAAATTTAGATAAACTTTTAAATCATATCCGTCTTGAAATTTATGAAGTTTCATGTGATAAAAGATTATCATACATCATGTTCGTTGAATGATGGATTAGTTTATTCACACCAGTTATCTATAGACGATTATTTGAAATAAAAGTTAAAATTTTAACCACAACAACATATTGGATTACAATACTTTATCATTACCTATTTACATATCAAATATCTAGTTTCGATCTGAATTCTTCTTTAATTTTGACGTTTCTCAAGAGCACAGAGATCCAAATGTTGAATTCTCAGCATTGAAATGGCCTATATCGGTGTTATATTCGTCATTATTCCAAAAAATAACTCAAATTCTACTCTCTGGAATGATTGATTCGACGAGACCGGAGTCTATTTCCAACCAGATTCTCTTTTGAAAATTGTTATTTGTTTGTTTAGATATTTAAATGTATTTATTGCTGACGTTTCTGCTATACATACATATGCATGTGGCAGAGTTGACATCCGACATTAGAGAAATCAAAACTTTGTTGTATCGTACTACGCAGAACCTTATTAATTCTATCGTTACAGATTATCAAGTTCCCAATGTAAAAAGAGTGGAATATCACCATAAGTGTTTTGGAAATCAGAATTTTGCTATGTATATTGCCGGGTTTTGCGACAAATAACGGCATTCGTGACGACCAATAGCGGCATTTTTTTTGAAATAAATTTGTGAACATGAAAAAGAACTGTATCTACGAAAATGAAAAAGTTTAATGTTCAGCATGCATTTACAACATAAAAAATAATTGCCATTTTTTCGAATATGTTCCCTTAACTAACAAGACATTATTAGAGACTAAAGTTTTGCATATCTGAAAATAGAACTACATCTATTAATTTAACTGTTTTTTGTTACTTCTTTTGATTTTCTGGTTATTTCCTTGTTACATTTCCCACTATTCATCGATACAACCCCCTTCTTTCGATCAAAAACCAGATAATGGTAACTATTTTTCATGTTGTACATTCGTGCTAAACATTAAACTTTTTCATCTTCGTCGATACAGTTCTATTTTATGTTCAAAAATTTATTTAAAAAAAGTGCCGCTATTGGTCGTCACAAATGCCGTTATTGATCGCAAAACCCGGTAGTTTAATTGAAACAGTCTCTGAGTCCTTGATCCCTGGAGAATCTGAATGAATATTGATAGAATAGTATATAATTGAACGTTTAAATCCTCAATACTCCATGCGATTTCAACCATCAAGGAATACCCCTCTCTTGTTCTTTTTTGAAAATAAACTGGTTCAAGATTAACTATGCACCAATCTATTTTATAATCCTTTGAGTAGCGCCTTTGATAGATTAGGTCTGTCATTAATTCAATGTTAATATCTTTCTAGTGTTCCGAGGCTTCCTTATGCACGTCGATTTTTATTGAAGCACAACGAATCCTTAAGGGTAGGTAATACATATATTTTGCACTTTCCTCTCCTCATTGAAGCTGCGATATAAAGACTAAATATACTCAGAAATTAGAGGGACGTGATTAAAATAGAAAGTATTGAATCATATACCTTAGCACAGGCTAACTCTTTGACACGGTGAAACGACTCATTTAGGTTTTTTGTACAATATGTCGAAACTATTGCTCTAATGGAGGCATTGAACTTGGAATATACATGGTTATTAGTTAAATTTGGTGGGCAAAAAATTATGGAAAAACGAAATCGAAAATCGGGGTTGACTAAACTCGAAGAAATTTTTGTACGCGTGTGTCAGAAGGCTCAAGAAGCCAATCTTACACCATTTTCCGTCAAAATGGACGACTTTCAGACGATGACATTCAAAGGTTCCGACATTGCATTTATTCTAAAAAGTAAACTTTAGAAAGATTATTTGCTGTTAGGTACAATCAAATGTCAGTAAACGACAACACATATTCCACTTTTGAATCCGAATGAATATCCCTGCAACCCTAACAGGTAGAATCTATATAAATATCATTTATGGGATAATATAGCATCGGAAGCTTTGCATGTCATTATCGGAGAGTCGGCCATTTTTGACGGAAAATGGTGTATCTTTTATCACAAACATACAAAACTCTGTAAGTTAATAAAATTACTACAAGTAGGCTGGCGACGAGCCTAAACATATGATACCTTTATTTTAATATTAAATTGAACTGTTTTGGAAGTCGATGAAAACTCTATTGTCATTTCGAACTTTATATTTCTGATTCGTTTCATAATATTGATGATAGTTGTCCCTCCGATTTTACGTAGTATGTTAAAAATAAAAATTAAAGGGTTTTCCGTCCTAATTGGTGTTTTCCACTTCAATTTGGCCGACGAGGAATTTAAGAAAAAATAAAATGTATTTGAACCAAAGTAAGAAATCTGGTTTGATTTTCTATTGTTTAGTTATTTTTGAATCTTCTAATATAGGTCATAATGTGGCGATTCTGACCATTTCAGTCTTTTTATATGATTTGACACAATCGAAAAAAGGGGTCGATCTCCAATAGGCACTACAACGTTTTTAGAATACCAAATATCCTGCATAAGAATGTCTGTTTTTTGCGTGATGAGCAGATACAAGGTAGTTTACAGAGAAATCAACAACAGAGCGTTTAACGAAGAACGTTTTCTAGGGTATATTAAAACCTTTTCTCAACACATTGAACAATTCCATACTACGAATACTTGATTTGTTGCCATAATGGACAACACCCGATTCCATTAGATGTTAACAACTTGGAATCTTTTCACATAAAGGGTAACATGATATCGTATTTGATACCATATTCCCCCTTTATGAACCAGATAGAGGAGGTTTTTTCAAAATGGCAGGGCTATGTAATGATCTGCAGGCCTGAAGATGAATCCGAATTATTCAATTTTAGCTCGGATGGGTTAGCGGCTATCACACGAAAAGACTGCGATGGTTACAGTCGTCACACGAAGATCAAAATTGGAAGATCCATAAATAACAAAGCAATAGAATGGAAACCAGCTTTCATATTTTGGTTCATTTTTCGACTTTATTTTTAAAATTCTTCTTCCACCAAATTTGTCTTGGCAAAAACCAAATTGAAGTGGACAAACACTAATTTGGACGGAAAACCCTGTATTGGTTAAATAGATCAAAAAATCAATATTTAAACAAACTATTATCATTGTGGTCTAAGGCAGAGTATTCGACAATTTGAGATAGGATGCTCTAAAATGCTTCTTCTGGCGTTTTACCAAAACGTTCCATCTGCATTTTTTTTATCTTAAAATTCATTAAACACGGCATAACTTATTGTTGAAGTTAATAGACTTCTCCTGATCTGTCCTTTCCTTTTGAGCAATTTTTTAGCTTTGGCACAATATGCATCCAATTTATTCGTGCGATCCCCAGTTATTTGATCTTAGTTAAATATAAAATGCCCACTCTGGAATATAAACTGTGGTCGACAGTTTGGTGAATGCATGGGGGATCCACAGGTAATGGTCCTAAACCTAAATTAACATGAAAAGCTAACCCTTGTGGGAGGAAAAACTATCTATATGGATTATTGATCCTGCAGAAACATGTTTAAAATAGTTGGAAGTTTACATTGACTCATTATTATTTCCGTAAGAGTGGAAGCTTTTCAATTAAGAACTCAAACTACAAAATCACTCAAGTTTTAAAATTGAAAATTACTTTAGAGGTGACGTACATTCCAAATACCCAAAGTTAGCAGTCTCAGTAAATCTTGGACTAAAATAGTATAGTTACAGGATTTTAGTTCAATTTAGTGGGCGAAAAATTTAAGACAAACTAAAGAAAATTGTTTAGTTTTTCTATAACTTCATTGATTAGGGACCTTCATATAGGTTGTCATGTCTGTAGTAGCCATCACAATTTTCTACTATTTTCGTTAATAGCCCTTCTTCCATAAAGTTGAACAGCTCTGGCTCATTTTCAGGCATTCGTTTCTTTACATAACCCTTCCATTTTGAAAACATCTCCTCTATAAGGCATAAGAAGGGTGAATAGCTCGATAAATTAGAAATAGCTTGACTCTTCCTTGTAAAACAGTCCAAAAGTTTTGAAACCATGTGGACTTTACGTTCTCCATAATGGCAAAACATCAAGTATTCACCAGACTGTTTTATTCAATATATCCCAGAAAACTTTATGTTAAACGGTCGACTGTTTATCTCTTCGTATACTACACAAAATCTTTTCATCGCGCAATAAATCTATACATACTGACTACACTTTGGTATTTTAATAACCGCTGCAGTGCTAATCGGTGATAGACGCTTTTTTAACCACTTGAAATCATGTATAAAACAAGACTGTGATGGGTAGTACCGACACATGTAGACTTAAAGGTCCTTAAAAAATGAAATTGTTTTTTAACTAAACTATTTCTCTTAGTTTGTCTTAAATTTTTCGTCAGCCCAGTCGGATTGCAAAAATACCAAAATGAACTAAAAACCCTGTACTTCTAAAAATACTTTTTATGAACTCACGGGAAAAGGTTTTTCCCAGACAAATAATTCGATCATGCTAAATGACCCACTACACTGGATCAAAATCATGCTTCACAACTGGTATATTCTGCATTGGAATTCCCACTTACATACCCCAAAATGATTTCATACACTAAGAGAGTTTGTCAAGAAACGCGCGAATATGCAATATATAGCGGAGGGAAGCATAACTAATGTTATTTCAACAATATTTTTTATACGCGTTACTCAGTTTATTCCAAAAAGTAGTGTTTTTTTGATGGTCATGGTTTTGAATGAAAAAAAGCGGTAGTATTTTAATTTCATTTTCCAAATTTTCTGAGATACAACCCATGAGTCTTTTTAACCAAGGTCTGACTAATATTTTACGTTTACAATGAATAAAATATTACCTGGCTATATGATAATATAAATACCCGCTC
>JWZT01003741.1:54590-72580 GCA_000827895.1 Thelohanellus kitauei
TGTCCTCCACGAAGGTCGTTTTTACAAATTTTTGTTTCGTCAATTACCATCGATATCGATTTGGAAATTGACTAAATCTATGCAATCTATCATACATTAACTTCATATTTTTGTGTTGAGTAACATCGATTTTTGAAAGTCGTCTAAATATTCAGATTTTTTTGCGCTTTTGATGATCAAATTTACGAAAACATTGATATTTGATATGCTGATTTGTATTTTAATTGAATTTCTTGAAAAATGTATTTGAATCGATGGGATGAGAAATGAGCACAATTTTCTGGTTAATTACCAGAAATTTGAATTAATAACGACATTTGAATTCTCACTGGTTGAAAAAAAAACAGGCGAAATTAGAACCACACGCAATAAAATAGTTTAGCATTTTCATCCGACTCAAGCATGAACCAAACAACGAAATTGGTTCAATTATGAAGCGCCGAAGTTGTTCTATTTCTTTAAGTTGTTGGTTTCGAATTTCTTTCGTGGATAAAAAAGAATGAATGTGGGATGTTTAATCATACAAAATATTTTTAGTTTGATGAGGTTGAAGATAAAAAGTTAACCTAGTCATGTAAAAAGACTAATGGTGGAAGACACTTAACCTTATATTTATAAATTTTGCGATAGGATGCAAAAATCAACCAACCCCTTTCCATGGTTTGAGTATAGATCTAATTTCAAGACACCTTAGGAATAACAAGTTTAATAATATACTATAGTATTCCTGTTTGCACATTGTTTGTAAATTTTAATCCCATTTATTCAAAATGGTGTGATTTGGTTCAACACATTTCCTGGTTTATTAACCATAATACAGCGGTTATCAGTAAATTTTCATAGGTGTGCAATCAATTTTCAAATTTCTAAGCAGCGACCGAAATTCTTCAGCAATTTATAGGATTTTTTAAAGGGTTCTAAAAATTTACAATATAAACTATACAACTAAGTTTCAATAGGTACTGATTGAATGCATTCTGGTAGATATGACTCTGGTGATGAATAATTTGCATTTCCAGAAAACAGCAATAGTTTCCAATAAAATCACTATATCGGCCATTCCCCTGTAGTTTTGCCACCTCACAGCATATTTCTCAACTCCGTCGAAAAATTATTTCCGAAATGGAAGCTAGTTGTAAGGCAGGGAATTCAAGAAATGCCGAAGAACTGTTCGAACCAATTTTAAGGTGTCAATTTGTATTACTTCACCTAATTGTATGGCCGTTTACGCAAAACTGGGGTCCCGTCTACCGGAGTGAATCGAAGGAGTACCCATTGAAACTTAGTTATTTAGTTTATATTTTAAATTTGTAGAACCCTTCAAAAAATCATAAATTGCTGCAAAATTTCGGCCTCTCCTTTAAAAGTGAAAATTGATTGCACAGTTGTGAAAATTTACTGATCATCGCTGCAAAATATGCAATTAACCATATTCTGGTGTATCAATATCAATTTCAGATTAAAAGAAAAAAAAATCGTTTATTACGTTTTTGATTCAAATTATCCACGCCTTGTTGCCGTTTTTGAGCTAATTAACAACGGGTTGTCTTTTTCTATTCATTTCATTTTTTCATTCGTAGTTTCAAAATGAACCAGAGACTGAAACTAGGAAACCTAATGATTCGGATAGTTCCAAGAGAATTTTTTAGGAGCTCAGATTGAAATAACGTGACTTATATCAAGGAATCGTCACAAACGTAATCAAACTTTACGTCCTATGTAACCAGAAACATATTAATCGATTACAAAGACAACAATTACCTTTAATGTTTCAAATAAATGCCATTGATATTATTATTGTTCAATCAGTGCATAAAACGACCCCTCATTGGCAAGACAATAAATAATTATCGCGCACACTCGTATTAACAGTTTATGCCTGTTGTTGTGACGCCTAACCATACAGAACCTTTACAGAAGGTCGTTGAGCGGATTGGTTTACACCCTGATGGCGTCGCGATGGCCGTCAAACAAATTGTTGACAAAATTAAGTCGAATTCAAAGAAAAGTTTATCAATTTTGATAGAGTGAAACCAATTTGGTTGAATCAGGAAGCCAGAAAATACCTACAGCCCGAAATAATAATTGGGATCAAAAAACTTGGGTCAGTTGAACAGGTAGATCTTTTGAAAGATAGATAAATGAAACAATCTCAGGTTCCTTCCGTACTAATAATTGAACGTTAGAAAATACACAAATTGTTTGGGACCAATATTTCAAAAGTTATTATGTAGAAATCATCGACCCTTGCCCACGGTAATAACTCCTTTAACCAGTATTAAAAGGGTTTACCTCATCACCTGTGAGTCTGTCGTATTTTTTAAATTTCATAGGATTTAATGGTTTGGAAAACTTTTTCCCTAATTTCTAACGAGTTTCAAATGTTTAACATCCATAAGAAATTTTTAAGTGTTTTATTTGAAGTGAGTTAATGATATTCTTAAGATTTTCAAACAAGAAAACGCAATAGATTCGGTTTTTTCGTTTTTCATTAACGTGTTCGTGTACAATTATTTGGTTAGGAAACGAGTATTACCCAAAATTCAATTAAATGTTTTCAGTTTGATTACCTCAGGCAGATGTCGAGCAAATAACCCCGGTCATAAAAAACTTTAAAAGTCGGTCAAGAAAGTCTTCCAAAAATACAGATATCACCGATTTTTTGGAGTTTTTATATTATTAATACAGATACCTCCACAACCAAATCGAGGAACAGTCTTTTATTTTGGAAGCTGAGAATGCTATCAATCTAATTTCTAATCTCCACGACGATAAGTCTGGGTCTGAAAGAGTAGATCAGACTAATTCGTTGGCATTTTTTAGAAATATTGATGGTTTCGTGATATCATAATAGGAGCGTTCGTGGCTGATTTTTCGGAGTTTTTCAAAAATAAGTTCAGTCAAAGAGGTAATATTTGAGCACAAAAGATACAATTTATGTATCACAAATACTCGCCGATTTCGTATCAGCTCGTGAAACCGATAACGAAACAACGAATGTTGACGATGAGAGAAACCAAGATCAAGAAAATCAAAATGTGGCAGACGCATCACTTGAGCTCCAAAAATTTATTATTCTTAAACAATCTTTGATAAGCAACTATTTAGAGACCTTACCTTCACTATCCTTCTTCGATTCTGTGAAAAAGGAAATTGTGAAACTTGAAAAATGTATCGCGTCAAAATTAGGAAGTATTTAGATTATTTCATAGAATGCAATCTAAAACCTTATGGCTCTTTTTTAACTGGGTTAATTTGTCTTGATTCTGAAATCGACTTAACCCTCTTAATTGAATCATCTGCTAATGATATACAATTTCTGCATCAGATAAGCGATACTCTGAATTCAGACGAATATGAATCCTGGATATGTAAAAGCAAAGTAATTACCATTTGAAAAAGGGATTAAAACTAAAGGTGCACTCTATTAACTCAAAAATTATATACGTAATTGTGGTGAATTTCACATCTGGGATCAGCCAAGCCATGGTTCTAAATTCTTATATACATCATTACCCAAATATGAAGATTATTTTTTCTGCACTGAGAGTATTTTTTAAACAAGAAATAATTGAAAGCCTGTCCAAACACCACATATCTTCATACTGCCTTGTTATTTTGCTAATTCATTTTCTTCAAAACGTTAAAATTCTACCCATCTTAAAAAGCAAGAAACATTGTGTTGTTCCTAAACACTCTGACTTCCTGATAAATGATCAAAACTCAAAACATTGTTTTGAAGACGCTGATCAAAATCCTGCCAAATATTTATTGGAGTTTTTCTCCTTTTATTCTAAATATCATTTCGCAACAAGCACAATTTCTATTATTGCTACCGAGAACGGAAATGGAAAAAACACACAAGGCTCGATTGTTATTTTAGGTTGTGAGTTTTGATGTTTAGATCCGGTCACTATGACGAACATTGTAAATAATATGAGTAGAAAACAATTTTTGAAGTTCCAGTGCTTTTTAAGAGAAACCAGCAAGTCTTTACAAATCAAAATGCAAACCCTCTCTGTCAACGATCCACTCTACGTGTCAAAGTTGTTACCGAATTCCAAATCTATAAAGTGCATTCGTCATAAAATTAAAAAGAACGAGAGGCATTACAAGTTGAAGCAAACCAAACAAGTAAAGTGATAAAATCACAGAATAAACAATTTGTTGAGCTGGAGCGTTTAAAATATGAAGAGAAACTAAGAACTAATAATCATAGCATTTCTCATGATTCTAACATCCATCTCCTTCCTAACCGAGCAAGCAATAAATCATCAAGGAAACAGATCTCCGACCAATGATAACGACATGTCCATCATTTACTTATTTATTCTATGTTTGTTTCTTCAGTTATAAAACTCAGATACGCTCTATCTCATTAATCATTAACGAAATACATCCAACAAATTCGAATCTCTTCACACTCTTAATATAAATTCGGTTATTGAGTAGAGTTTAGGAACCGCTAATATGGATATGTATAATCCTTATAGTGTTTCTGTTGATCTCTCACATTGTATCGTCAGTGTAACATAAGCAGGTACGAGAGATATTGTTGAACATTTTGATTCTAGGAAATACTGAGTGTCAATAGTGGGTATATTCAGCATGCGTTAGAGAGCAATTTCTTGAGGACATCCTGGCGATCTTCTCCAACCTAAATTGATGGCTATTTGATGAAGTCGAAAAGGTGCAATTCATGCCGAGTTTAGTATTTAATTATGCAGAATGGCAAGGAAAAATCCATTTTGTAAAGTTTAATGAATTACCTTAAAATTTAATTCAATAAATTGTTATTCTCTCCATCAATTTTTGATGAATTATTTTAAAGCTAAAACCACATCATTCAGGATGCCTGTGGCTTTCGAAAGTCACCATCGTGCTCATCAAATTATAAAATTCATTTGTATAAATTATTTCCCTAATACATGAATAAAGAGGACATCGAGAGGAAAAAAAATTCGTTGACATATCAGTCAAGTTAGTTGATTAAACTGTAAAAACCCATATATTGAAATTTGTGCATTTTTAATGCAAAAACTCTTTAATCAAAATCATTTAACACGTTGGTTATGGTATAGGAATCAAAATTATGCGTCTGCATGGTTCGCGCTACAAAGCTAGTAAGGTTGCATTGATATTCGAATTTTCCCTTATTGGGAGTGGCAAAGTTGTTGTTGTGTGGATCGAACCAAGGATTACATTTTGGGCTATGACAAAACATTAAATGGATCGTGTGGCTGATATTGAAGTAAATTATCAAGAATAATTAATAGGTGTGTAACAGCATGTCTGCGCATGTATGCGGTTTGTGATATTTGAGCATGATGACCCTAGATGACGAACCTGATCAAGCTGATGATCATGAGGCATTTGTCTGAACTCTTATATATCCTCAAATTTTTGCTTTTATCGTGCTTGTGGTAGTTTATTGGTTTTCGGAACCTATCTTTGCACTTCTCCTTCTACAGGCCTCGGTTTTTCTTCATTTGCCATGCTTTCCCCGTTTCTTGATTTAACAGGAGACTGTTTCTCTTTTCGATGTCTTTATGAAAATATGCTCTGATATGCAACCAACGAATTCACTGTTTTGGACCGTTCCTCTTGACATTTATGTTCCTCTTTTTCTTAGTTTTGTGAATTTTTGTTTTTGTAAGTTTAGTTTCTGAAATATTTTCCAAAGAAATATGATGTAAAATGGCCAAGACTCAGCTCCTTTGAAATTCACCCCTTCGATTATCTTTCCTGGCATACCCTTCCATCATTATTTTTTATCTTAAGATCTTGCTTTGCTTAGTTGTTGGTTATTTTGGATTTTCCGTGGCCAATGCAAATTTACTTAAAAATGAATGACTAAATCATTTGTATATTGGAGTTTGTCTACTTTTTTAACTTGGTAGAATGGGCATGATCTCAGCCACTGTTTCCTCGCATCGATATATAGTGGGTTAATGTTGAACCTGTTTCTAAGCGAATCAAGATGAGGAAAGTCATGCAATTTATGGTTTCCTTTTGAACCACATATATTTAGATGGAAAAATTTGATACAAGGTTTTTGAAAGTTACCGTCAATGTTATGGGGCGTATCAAGCATTTCTCGTTTGTTCTGGTTCTGTTTCATTTTTTAATTCAAAATATGGCATGGGCAAATCTAAAACTTTGTAAATGTGAAAAGAATCAGATTTTTTTGATTAGTTGAATCGTATTTTCATCATTAGGAGTGTTTGTTATCAAGTTGGAGGGCATCTGAAAGATGCGAGGTTTTCCATACTTTCCTGACATTCGGAATCGGATCTAAAAATCATATTGATTTTTTGATGAGGTTGTGCATTGAAATGCATGACAAGAAGAAAACATGATTTCATCAGATCATATCAAAAGAGACAATATTTTCCATGTGAATTGGGTTTTAAGTTTGTAAGTGGAAATAGCCCTGATACATGCCATTTATTGGAGTTGTCGTGTTCAGCCTAATCCGATGACTTTCTGCCTGCTTCATCTCCGTGGCTCTTATCTTCAGAATTTTTCTTATATCAGCCTATTGTGAGGTCTCTTTTACTGTAGAACCGAAAAAATTCTAATTCTTGACTTTCACTGCTCATCTTTAAAAACCAAGCGATTTATAACCCACATTTTATCAATTTTATTTTAGTTGGATAAACCAATTTATGTAGATGTTTATCATAAATTTTTCAATGCCGTCAATGAGGTATGATCTAGAAACATGCACAAATTAAAAAAAGTTGAGTTAGAAGTATCTCATTGTACGTTTTTTGATCATACATGACCATTCATACAGCTGAGCAGGTGGCCAAAATGAATATAATCGCGATCTTTTATTTTTTGAGTCAGTTAGTCATTTCACTGTGTTCAAAATCAGTTTCAAAACGTTTCATTACGAAATGTAAATTCTGTCAACCCTGTTTAATTACCTCCCTATGTATTTTTTAGACAAAACCCATTTTCATTGAATTTTTACTTTGGTTCCCTTTTTTTAATCTCGTTTTTATTTCACTCACGGTCATATCCAGAAACAAAAAATTCAAAAATCAAACACTAACTTGAGAATTTAAGAAAAACAAGAAATAATCGATTATCTTGATAAGAATCTATCACAAGTCTTCACACAAATTGTTTCCGAGTTTTTCTGACCCTTTACAAAAGGGACATATCTGTTTCAAACAAAAAATAAGCCAAAAATATTAGAGACTAGCACAGTTAAATCTAAAAAAATAGAGGTATACCAACTTAAGTACTTATGAGTGAGTAAATGCAAAACACCTTGAAAGACGATATTTCATAGAATCCGGCAAATCATCCAATGCCTAAAAATGATTAAAGACAGCATTTGCACGGTCAAAAAAGTACAAATCAACGACGATATGATCAAACAACAGAATATATTTTGTTGATATTTACATTAGTTTTTCAATTGGGATTCCATGTTTAGACAATTTTATAATTTAAGATGAAATCATGTTTGAGTAATTATCAACTGAATATTGGATAAAAGTAAAAAGTGTATGCTTAAAATTTGTATAATACCATGAAGAATGTAATGAAATTTTTGACGTTGAAGCTGAGGAAAACAATTTTTAAAATTATTCGAACGATCAAAAATCAGAAGAATAACTATTCTGTATTGAAAAATTTGGCGAGGCTTCTCAAATTTCAAGTTCTTCATCTTAAATATAAAGGACGTATATTCTGAACTTATACGTTAGCTTAAGTGAAATGAAACGCTTTTAACTCGGCAAAAGGAACTGAAATATAAAACTTCAGGTTATTTTATAATAAATGATTTTGACTATATTTAATCATCATATTTATTAACTCCGTTTTTTTCAGTTTTTCAAAATTATTGACCCTCAAATTCTGAACATTAAACATTGCTGCTTGAATATTCAACCTCAAATTGTAGAAGTTTGATATGATAATGATCTTACCAGTACTCGCTAAAGCTTAGAAAGTGAAGCCAAACACAGCTCAAGAGATGTAGACTGATATTCGTTAGGTTTGGTTTTTTGCGTTTAAATTCTAACAAAATTACATGCCTCCAGACACCAATAGTTTCATCAACTTCTTTATGCTTATAAATGTGAATATCTTTCCCAGCAGAATTTCTGTTGTAATAATTCTGGTTTTTATCACTGAGTTATCAGCTGGACGTGAATGTGACTGAGGAAGCAGTATATGATTTGGCCGTTATCTAGCCGATTTCTAAAACATCAAAGTCAAACTTAGCATTGATTTTTGTATAAACGAATCTCCATTTGATAAAATCTTACATTTATTTTCGTGTCAACACTTCCATGAGCCGATGGTAAGTAATTATAGTCATCAGATATTTTTAAAAACGTTAAAAAGCCGATTTGGTGTAAAATGTAATGTAAAAAATATGAGTTTATTGGCTAAATTCTTCATCCATGCGGTTAGGTTACCAAATTGGAGAAGAGCGTGATACAAACGCCCATGTATTATTGGGTTATCATGAATCAATGCGTAATTGAAATTTAGGTTTCTTAATCTAAATTTTTCGTGTAATAGTACCAAAATAGTTTTAGAAAAAAACAAATTCCCTATTTTAAAAGTTGGTAATTTTAAAAAAGAAATATTGTATTTTTTGGTTAAAATCGCTGTCAAGTGATACCAATTGCAAAAAGTCTTTTAGGGGAAAGTAAAAATTTGCAATTTTTAACAACTCATCTTGAATGGGAAACAGTATAATTATGGAAAATATCATTTTATTGTAGCAAGAACCTGCTTTTATGTATGGAACGCGTAGTTGAGATATATCACCCAAAATACCTCCAAATAAACGGTTAATTTTATTTGAGCATGGCGGTAATAATTGTGATCGTTAGACTCGAAAGGTAAGTGAAAATACAAGTTTTCATTTTAAATGTAAAATAACAAAAAATTCAATTTCGCATTGATTCATGATTGCGTATTGGATCGTGACAACCCTGTAATCAAATACCATCAAAAAACCAATCCCCATTCGATGCTATTCTCGTGTTTCAAGAAATTCTAGTTCCTGAAATTGAGATTAATTTTATCTACATCTTCAACGATTTTCTTTCTGTTGCGCCACATATTTATTGTCGTGCTTTTCAATCATAATTATTCTTTCAAAGAAACTTAATGATTATTGTTTTTTGACTGAAATGCTCTACAATTTCATTACTTAGTACATGTTCTCATTTTATAGAATTTCATCGCATATGTGATATTACGTGTGCTTTGCCCTTAAAGCAACAGCGAAGCAGGTTACAGAGTTGCTCTGAGTGAGATATAAAAACGATCAATATGTTTAAAATGTGTTTTTGGAAATTGGGAAGGTCTAAACAATCAATTTATCACCATCAATGCATTACATTTGGATGGAACAATAGGTTAAATGATTTATTTATTTGATATTGTTTTCGGCTTCGAGTGTCGACAGTATTTTTTAAGATTCTGTGAAAGGAGTAGTATTGATGTGGATAAAGTCAGCTTCTTTTCATGCCCAAAATTTGAAACAATCCACATCTTTTATTTGAGGTCCTTGAAACAAGTTATGGACAACCTGTTTTAAATGATTTCAGTAGATAGTAGCAACACCTCGAAGAAATACGAACAATCCTTTGGTACTCCGAATTCATTTGTGATTTTTTTAGAATCAACGTAGAAAAATACTCAAAGAAACCTTCCAAGTTTGGACTAGGTGATAATATATCATAATGCTCCTTTTATTGAGTTTATCATTCAAATAAAACTTTAATAACACGATAATTGGCTCCTTATAACTTCCGTATAAATGCCTCAAGATCCTACAAAACCTCTCAGATAGTCAGAGTTGAATTAATCATTTTAAGAGTCTTCCCTGCTCTTATACATTCAATGATGAGCGAAGTTCATCAAAGACCATTTTCGCAACTAAAGCTTTATTTTAAGAGCATTTATAATCTTCATGGGTAAATGTATAAACCATTTATTCCATTTTGTATGATTTGAACACTTAAACTTCGTTTATCCAATGATGTAATTTTTTACTCATTCGAATGTCATCCATAAATTCATGGAACATTCCAATATTTTGTGAATGCATCAATTCATAAACGATTAAAATTTGAGTTCATTCTTATCTGGCTACATTTATTTAAGCTCGGAAAAACTCATAAATTCAGCCAAATCGCTGAAAATCTAGATTTTAGAAAATGTGTAGTTTTGGGCATTACCTTCACT
This sequence comes from Thelohanellus kitauei, assembly GCA_000827895.1. Taxonomy (NCBI): domain Eukaryota; kingdom Metazoa; phylum Cnidaria; class Myxozoa; order Bivalvulida; family Myxobolidae; genus Thelohanellus; species Thelohanellus kitauei. The sequence goes on from JWZT01003741.1 coordinate 64,818, forward strand.
TTTGACGTCATTTGTCCACCCTTACTTCATCTCTAGAATCTAATATGTATACGTCTGGTCAATCAATAGATAAATCAAAAAATATCACTGAAGATGTGCATTCAGTAGATTATATGCCCATTTATAATTTCAACTAATTCAGATTATGGCTACAATTATAAATCGTTGAAAATTCCATTCAAATACTGTATAATGAATAGGATTATTTCATATTTAAACTGGAATCGGTTTAAAAAATCGAATTATGTTTCCATCAGAACATTATATCAAAATAGCACAGGATACGATATTTTAGAGTTATCATACGATTTTTTTACCCTTATTTGGTTTTTTAATGTTCTGATGTTGATTTAACAGTCCTAATATTGATTTAGTCACGATTCAGATCGATAGCTTTTGATGGAATGTTTTATAGAAATATCTGTATACGAACAACAATCAAATAACGATACTGAGGCTTGATTTATGAACACACGATTATCTTAAATCGGTGATTTGATTGATTGGAAAATGATTTTCAGAATTATTGATTCTTGACGAACTTGTCAAGTCTCTTACTTGCTGATTATGACGCAAATTAAAATATAAATCTATCTTGGATCTCTCTCTGTCTATATAATAGGATAATGTCACTCACTGGATCACTGGCTCACTCACTCGGTAACGCTTTTAATCCTAATTCTGGTCATGCGCTCTGGCCACAATCACACTATCTAAACTTTCATCATTTTGAGCATAGTAATTGTTGTTTTTCACAATCTTTTTTTTGCGTCATGTTAAATAATCATCAAAAAGTGGTTCCATCACCTCTCAATGCTCATTTTGAGGGTCCGTACGAATCCATGATGAGGATATTTTATTTGAGTGCAGTCCAGGTGTCATCGATTTTATTTTTGAATGCTTTACAAATAACGATTGATATTAAAAGGTGAGGGGGGGTGTGGATATCCCTTATCGGCTAGGTCTATTTATTCTTTAATCTATAATACAAGGTTTCATTCAATTAATCTAACTTTCTCGAAGTGGCGGACGCGACGGGCTTCCGTCAAAAGGTCTAGTTAACGTATAATAATATATTGCCGGTATTGTGAGACGAAAACTTAATTCAGGTTTTACAGATCGTGGTGGATTAAAGCACATTCAGCCCATAAAACATGCAACCCATTCGCGTATATAGGTAATTTTGGCCAGACATGCATCTTTATCGAAAATTATTGTTTAAATAACTCTTTATATTCCTCATTGATGGCTAGTTTGATTTTTTGACATTTCACCCGAACAGAATTAAAAACGAACCATCGATGTTTTTCCATTTTTATAAGCGTGACAGAACATGAGATTAAAATACACAGAGGCTATCCATTCAATGATGGTGATATCGATCAAAGACACGGTTCCCTAACTTGTTTGCTAATAGATTATAACTACTATCCTAGCTTAATTAAACATCCTTAACATTAGGAAGTCTTGAAATGCCATGGAGTTCATGTTTTTTGATGTTTAGCCCTTTCGACAGGAAAAACAAACGAGTATAACTTTTAGGCAATTTTCGTTGAAATGAACAATTTTGAAAGTCAACAGTTAGATATGGCGTGGTCCAAAAGCATCAATAATCCACATGGTTCCCAAAATGTGGATAAATTTGAAAAATAAATCGACCTAGAAAAGGAATAGTCTTTAAAAAGCGGAATGGGGTATTTTGCATAATCATAATGACAGCTTTCAAAAGATTATGTTTTGGCTTTCTTATACTAGGCAAAAATACGACCAAATTCAAGTTTGAAGGATTTTGAGCTGAAAAACTAATTCCTTTTCGGAAGCCTACCTTTCCATCAGATTTGGTAACGGGTTTATTGATAACATACGAAAGAGTTAGAGATTATATTATTTTTGAATACTAGCAAATTTTAGCCGCTTCAGTTTTAGTAATTTAACAATAATTTTCTCATCTATTTTCATTTAAAACTAAATCGTTTAATTGGAATACTCATGCATTAGACTTTGGCCAATAAATAATTTTAGCCAAGTTTTCTGAACAACTTAAAGTTTGTTTTTATAACAAAAAAGCCTCCGAGGTTGTCCAAGAAGTGTGCCAATCGATATTTTATTATTTTGCCAAAAAACACCGAAATCAAAATAGTTAAGAGTGTTGTGGAGTTATTCCCTCCAGTAAGTTGAGCATAAAACGACTTCGAACCCACGAGTCTGATCCTTGCCTTAAAGCTTATTTTAAATCAAAACTCTTAATAGAACTATGAAGTATAGATATAAAAAACGAGTATTGAAATTATATGAGTTGTCAGTTCAAAATATAGATACTTATGTCTCCTCATTTAACTTTTTTATTCGTGGGTTTCTTGTTTATTTTCGCTTATTTGGAGGCAATACTTTTTTCTGTAATACTTATAGCTCGCGATACATCCAATGCTTGCAATCTATTTAAATACAAAATCTTACCGATGCAATCATTTGTGTGGACATCGATATAATTGCCATACGCAACCCATAAATATATCTTGACCTCAAATGATCGATGCAGGCTTTGAGTTGATCAGTGAAAAACGTTCTATCTCCCTCGTAACGTGGAAGATTCTTCAAATATTGAGTCGCAAATGTCACGAAATTGCACTTAGGCTAAAATCATCCACGAAAGTACATAATGTTTCAGTATTACGTCAGAGAATTCATTCTTATCATATAAACTCTGTGTGATTTTATCCCTCATAACAGTATATATCTTTGTAGACGACTTTATCAGAAATTGGCTTACTGTTTTGTAATGAACAACGGCAGACATCATCCATCCACTGCATAGTATCAATTCAATTGCAAACACGCCCCACATAACGTATTTGAAGGATTTTGATGTCGAGTGTTATAAAAACAAACTTCCCGTTGAAGTCAAAAATAAGGCTGTGTTGAAAATACATGTGGCTGTTGGGAACGAGGTGTCGTAACCGGTATCAAGTTCTTGTAAAAAATTCCCCAAAAATATCCCTATGTTCACCAGGAAGAGTCGGCTAAATATGAAGAAAAACATACCAGCACATGATCAGCATGATATTGATGATCCCAGCAACGAATATCACTCCCAATTTCGACATATATAAGCTTGAAGCACTTTCAGAGACAGCCGGATTTATTGACATTTTTCGTAAATGTTCGAAATTTTATCGAGATATGAACTCCGCTATCAATTAAATGGCTAATAAAGGTAGATATTTTAGTTTTGGCCACCACCGATCATTATTAATTCATATAAAATGCATATGTATTTTCATCTCATTTCGAAAATTGTTTTCTCGAAAATCCAAATTTATAACTATAATATTTTAATTTCTCAGTTCTGCATTAATGATTTTCGAATCAGATTCTGCTGTTTCTAGATCCATTCTATAATTAAGGGTTTATATAATGCACGAGTGTTAACACACCATTAATCCTTTTGTTCTTGTTATATCACTAACCAAGCTTTTGCATCAAGGGAAACTCCAACAGTCAAGCAGCTCCTAGGCCAATTAAATCTTATTTACACCCAGAAAATTCAGAGGTATTAAACATATACATCTATTCATTTGAAGAATAGGTGATGATAATCTATTTTTAACAAAAAGTGATGATGTGACGTCAATAATGATGCCAGGGCGTTTATTTATCATTTTCTACCGATGTAAAATTTTTGTGACAGGTAATACCTAGATTCCGTGGATCTTAGTTGTCAACTGTATTTCATACCTAGGCCTTTAATGAGCACTTCCTTTTTGTTGACTGACTTGAAACATCCATTTATTGGCTAAGCTTTGTAGACCATTTATCTTTTGGCCACATGCTTTATAGAGAGAAACTGGTTCAATATTTTTTTATAATGCTTATATAATAAATTTGTCATTAAGCTAATTTTTTTGATATAATACCCCGATTATTAATTTCCATAGATCTGAGTGATATTTTAACATGGATTAGTTATGCGATAATACCAAAAATAAATTAGTTTTTTATTTCAGTTTTTTCAATCTATTCTATTGGAGACCAAACCTGTTCAGACATGGATCAAATTAATATTTACGTTTTTCATGAGTTTGTTCATACAAGCTATCCCTCGGGGTTTGGCCCCATACATGCGCCCCCCCCTCCCGACGCTAGTTTAATAAAAGGAAGCATTCTCTTCCTTTGTAAAAATTGCTCAATTCTCTATCGTCCAAAAACTTGTTAATTTTGAAGTTTTTCTCACGTTTTACAATTCAACTTTTTCAAAAAATATCACATGTTCATGTATGTTAAATTTAAATTTTAAAGTAAGTACGTAGTCAAAGATGTGATAGAGTGAGTCAAAGGTTAATTTATCGTCTATTAGATTCCTGTTCATGAGCAGTAATGATCAGCACTCATGCAATTTAAGGTTTCATCATTTGTATCAAATCGTCAACATATCTATCTGAATTCAGCGTAAAGCTGTTCATGTGATGTTTTTGGAATCGGAGACCCATATTTTGATATTCTAACTTGACAGCATTCTGATATCATCGATCCAAAGATAGATCAAATTGTTGAGTTTCGTGATCTTGAATGACATGGTTAGGGAGACATAAATTCGTTAAACAAATCAATGTATGTTTACATAGACAATTTTGGGAAAATATTAAACAATGTTTTAAAAGATATGAGACAACATTAGTGAGTCATCAACTGTCGTCTGAAGTGATGAGCTAAATCTATCGAAAACATTCGATTTAATGAGGAATTTTGTCAATCTATAGATATATCAAAGAAAACTGCTATCAAATTCCCAAAACGTTTAACTCACCGGATACTTGAGAAAATATCATTAATATAGCCTCTGGAAGCGACTATAATCATTTTGGCTGGTCAACTAAATCATTCATCAGATGTCTGAACATAACGAACCAGACAGAGACTAACATGGAAACACTCTCTGAGGGTATTTAGGTTGTGAGAATAGACAAACAGAAATTATAAATAAGATTTTGATAAGTCACAGTGAATGAGCCATGGGTATTGCTAGCAAGAACAATACACACCTGAGATGACCGCCATCGATATTTCGGCTGGAGAGTGTGCAGAATTTAACCCAAATAACGTTCTAAATACTCCTAAGATGGCAGCACAATATAGATGGGGTTTTCCACAGTTTTATTCAACATAATAATTATTACCGCCTCGCCTTAAAAAAATTTGTCAATTCCAAAGATCCTCATAGCTCAGTGTAGGAAATAACAATTTGTAATTTATAAGCGATCAACACATATATTTCCTTCAGGAATAGAACAAAAATATTGTAATAATACAGAAGAAGAGAACTGTGTTTCGTGTATATTTTTAGGATTTTGGAGACAAAAAAATGGATATCGATAATTGAGGCATATCTTGGATGAATTACGTTTTGTTCCATGCCAAAGATCAGGGGACCAGCGACCCGTGGCTCTTTCACGAATGGTTATGTATTGATGCTAATTATAGTTAATATCGCAAATATTGTCATTTAATACTTCAGGGAATTTATTTAAAGAATGCGATACGAGTTCTCTATATCAGGGATGAGCAACATATGGCCCACGAAGAGTTTTTGAACATATATGGTAATGTGACTGGTGATAATATCATGACATTATCCTCCACTACTTTCTTACTACATAGGTCAAATTAAGCGTTTAAAAATTAAACACTAACTACAAATAACTTAGTTATTCCTCGGTTACTAACGTTTATATTTAGAATATACCATCAGAACATTAAAATGAATTTTTCCAATAAACTTAAAGTTGACAGAGAGAGTCGCATATTTAACAAAGATTGAATGTCCAACTATTCTTTTAACAGAAGTTGAAGAGAAAACAGTATTTTTATCGTCCAGTGAAAGTGTTTCCGTGTTAAAAGAGTGCAAAATTTTCCGCCAATGTGTGATTATACATGTAGATTACGGAAGTCCTTTATCAACAGGAGAATTACAAACAAGAGAAAATATATTGACAAAAAACTTTTAAAGCAGCAAGATTTCTACAAAAAAGACAACATACTTCAGAAAGTAGCTACATGTGCTAGCTTTGTAGTCGCATATAGCATTGCTAAGCACAGCAAATCTTTGTGTGACAGTGAATTAAAAAAAATGAATGATCGATATAGCAGATCAAGTCTGTACACAATACATTAAAAAATTTGAAGTCTGTTTATCAAGAATAAATGCAGCTCGCCGTATTGAAAAGATTCATGAAGATAGAAACCCACAAACGAAGAGGCGTTTACCTTAATTCCAGCTCTTTTCCCTGGCATTGAATGAAATCACTGACATCGATGACACTGTATAGTGGCTGATCTTTCAAAAAATAATTTCAGAAAATTTTGAAATCACAGAAGAAATGGTGTTAAAAGAATGAATGAACGACACTAATATTGGAGATATTTTCTAATTGTTGGAAAATGCTTTGCATAAATGGAATAACCCAGGCAGAATATGGCCAGTATTAAGAGAGATGGTTCTCCCTCCTTGACAGGTAAAAAAGCTGGTCTCTAGAGAGACTGAGTAACCGTTTGCAGAGGCCGATTAAACAAGGAATGGATATTTTAGCACTGTATAATACACCAGTATGTTTTATTTAAAGGTATGCAGGATGTGAAACGTGTCGTGGATCCAATTATAAACATTATTAATTTTATAGGGTCAAGAGGTCTAAATGATAGAGTTTATCAGACTTTTTGACAAATGAGGTTCGGGTCATAATGATTTTATGTATCACAACGCTGAACGCTGGTTGAGTTTAGAAAAAATTATGAGACGTGTCTGGTACCTGAAAAGAGAAATTTTATTGTTTCTGTAGACGAAAGGGAAATATTCAGAATATCCCCAACTCGGAGAATCACAGAGGCTGTCAGATCAATCGTTTGCAGTTGATCTCTGAACATATGAAAGAGTTTAACACTAAACTTCAAAGGAATGACATTTTTTGTTCACGAAATGTACTCAAGAATGAATACATTCCAAGAGAAAACAAAACAGTTTTCTTCTGCACCTCAATCAAAATACACAACACACATTACAAAACTGGAAACTATGGCACCCAGATTATGCCAACTGAGAAATACACCAATATTATATATACACTAGACAACGAATTTACTCATCGTTTTGGGGAATTTCAAAAACTTTCTACTGAGTTTGATATCTTGTCATCACCATTTACAGGTGATTTTGAAAATGCACTAGGTCCTCTACAGCTAGAATTAATTGATCTGCAATTTTACTCTAACGTGAAAGAAAAATTCCAATCAGAAAACATTGACAACTTTTACTCTTCACTCAATGGGTCTAAGTTTGTAAACATGAGAAATATGGCAATGAAACTATTTTTTCTTCTTAGGTCTAGATACATCTTCAAACAAACATTTTGGACCATTAATAAGAATAAGCTACGTTTAATCTAACTGATGTTCACATATAATCTTGGCTGAGAATATCTACTTCAAAAATGCAGCTAGAGTTCAAACAACTTGTTGATAAATTTAATCAACCACAAATGTCTCATTAACTTTAGTATTTATTAAAATAAATAAAATTATATTTTTTAAATATTTTTGTGGTTTCTATATTTAAACATTACATTACATACGATTTATTCATTGCATCTTTGGTAGATTAATACACAATTAAGGTATTAATTTGTTCATATCCGGCCCGCCAATGACTTCATTTGTTCATATCCGGCCCGCATAATGGAGATGTTGCCCACCCCTTCTCTATATCGTCTATC
>JWZT01003741.1:73472-87159 GCA_000827895.1 Thelohanellus kitauei
TAGCCGTAAGTTCTTAATCATTGCCTAAATTTAAAGGATTTTTAGTTGAAATGGAGAGTGATTAAGGATATCTTTTTTTGCATACCAAAGTGCATTTGTCAGTAAAATGAAACGTTTAAAAACGTTTGTCATCATTATTTCCAGAAATTAAAGCAATTATACTTGAGAATGGAATCAAGTATATAGAACTATTAGTTACTCACAAAAATTTATTTTATGGTAGAAGTAACTATTCACTTTAATAACCTTAATCACAAACTAGGAAGAAAGGAGACAGATTTTTTGCTAGAAGTTATGTCTTTTGAAAAGAAATTATTCATCTTTTTATCAAGATTTTGAAAGTAAAAACATTGATTCAGTTTCCAACCCTTCTAAGACATCACCAAAATATTAATTCTGATACTGATATTGTTTTTTCAAGTCAATATTATTAAATATCAGGTAAACTTTTCTCGATGGGTTTCACGAATTCAGAAAAAACGAAATTTGGTTATCCTTTGTAAAAAATATTTTAAATACCACTGTAGCAGAATTGAATTTTTCTCCTTTTGATTTAGATGTCGTATACTTTGGAATGGAAGTTCTGGATTTAAAAGCAAAGAATTGTGTAGTTCTAAATGTGAACTCGGTAATAAGGATTTAGAAATTATGAGGAACCAAAAATGTGAGCTTAGTTCACATCACAAGTGGTCGAATTTGAAAGATCTTCAAAATGAGAATATTATGATTTTTAACAAATTGATATGCTTTCCTGACTCATATGACGAGCTGAAAAAACTAGCTTTTGGTGTTCTTTTAATTTTAGGATCGACGTATTCATGCGAGCTCTCAATTTCGATCATGAACGTCATAAAGACTAAATTAAGAAATCGGCTTTTGATGAGAATCTGGAATCATACCCAAAGTTAAAAAAAACAAAATTCGCATCAAACCGAACAAAAATTTGCAAGAAACAAAGCCAATGTTGATATTAATCACTTGATAATCGTTATAATTTTATTTTAATTATTCGTTTCAATTTGATTTTTAACAACATGATCATTGTTAAGCATTATTTTAGTTATTATTCCATCATCCCTTGTTGTAATGACTACATACTGGTTTTATGATAATTATACTTTTAAATATGATAAAGAAACAAAAAACAAAAATAATTTGGCTGTGGGTTCAAAAGATTGCGTGCCACTGCACTTGATTATGCTGTTTTTCTATTCAAATGCTGAAATTTTCAAGTTTAGAGTGTATTTTTATTAATTTAAAATCTTAAACTTCGAAAAAATTGAAATAAGATGATTTTTCATGAACATTCAGGTTACAGAACGTCACTTGTGCCTGCAATGTGTATCACCGTCACATTCACTGGCCTATTGATAGTTTATGAAAAAAAAGTATTCGAAGAGTAAAATACAATATTCACTGTGATTTAGATAAATATTCAGATTCTCATCATTACAACGATAAATGTTGGTGAAGTGAATAATGGTTAGAGACGCGAGATTTTTCCTACAATTTAAACGCAAAAAATTTAACTACGGAGACAGTATCAGTAAACAGTTTTTTAGGTGGCTTGTGATTCATTTTATAAGCTAGACCGAGTCCTGACCTGAGTATTATCTTCACAAAATGTCATTATTTATGTACAATATATTCGAAGTTTTGTAATAAAACAATCTAAAATCGAGTTAGAACTCGCTCAAAAAAAATCAACGATGGTGATTCTATTCATGTTAGCCACCTGCTCAGCTGTTTGAATGGTCATATGTGATCAAATAACGCATATTTAGACATTTCTCACTCAATTCTTTTTTAATTTTCGCTTCTTTGTGAATTCTCCGTCATTAACAGAACTGAGAAATTTCAAACTAACATCTACATTAATTAGTTTATGAAGCAAAAAAGATATACAATATGGGTTGTGCGTTTAGTGGTTTTCAATGATGAGCAGTGAAACTTCAGATATAGAATCAGAAGATTATTTTGAACTTGTGTTAAGATCAACAGATGACGAGACCTCAGAATCAGCCGAGATAGAACAAAATCAGGAAAGACCACCTCCTGAGACCAACCATACAGAGAATCAACCGATTAGGCGGAACATGACTACTCCAACCAATCTCACGTATCAGGACCAGTTCAAATTCCAAAATTAAAACTCAATCAATAGGAAAATTATTGCTTTTTGATATGATTTTATGAAATGGTGTTTGTCTCGTTTTATAAATTTCAATGTTCAACCTCATAAAAAAATCAATATGATTTCCAGACCAAATTCCGAATGTCGGGAAAATATGAGAAAAATTCGCGTCTTTAAGATGCCCTTCAATTTGATAACAAACTCCTCTAATGTTAAAGATACGGCTTATCTATATATGAATTCCTCTCGTTGATTATTTTAACATTTGCAAAGGTCTTGATTTTTTCATATTTCGGATTTCTAAAATAGACAGAATCTTAGAAACCAATCAACGTTTGACACATCCCTGTAATAACAACGATAACTTTTTTCACTTATTAATGATCACCTGCGATCTGAGGAATCAAAATCTGACAAAAGTTAACGTAACTGTCACGTGCGTTTAATAGACAATGTTCATGAGTGCTTCATATAAGCCCATGTATACTCCAAAATTTTTTGATTCACTCGCTACAAAATGAATTCGACGAAGCGTTTATCAGCAGTTTATATTTTGTTCGCTTTTCATCATTGTAGAGTTTTCAGATGATGATTTCTCGATGCATTTTGGCTTCAAAAAGTCAAAATAATCGTTGGGGTTGATGACGTGCAGTATTTAAATAAAAATCTATGATCCAACCAATAAACGGAGACCCCTGAGTTTGCCTTTCAAACCAAAACTCTTAGAATAATGAAGACACTTGAAACGTTTTGCATGATATTGGAATCTCAACCCCCATTTTCAAAAATAATTTGCATATACTAATGGTTTCATTCCATGTTAGGGACTAGATACAGGAAAAATTAAAGTTCAATTTTAATTTTTGATGTCCAAGACCTGGAATATATTCCATAGTTTATCAATTCGGGGCATTGAATGATTTCAACAAACTTTTCCTTGTTCTAATGCACCATAATCAAATTTTGTTGAGTTTTCTGTCTGTCAATCAGAATGGATGGGTGTGGTGAGTTGATAGATCTTAAGAACTTTTTATACGAATAAATGAAGACGGTTCTGTTTAGGTTCAGACCTAATGGCCACTTTTGGCAATAAAAATATCCTTCAGACGACGACGAATCCGACAATGGCCAATAATAGCATGAGATTGCCCTGTACATCCTAAGATCAGAGAATGAAATAATTCGACCAGTTACCGTCCAGTATACATTTGTGTTTTGTAATGCCATATTCCATATCCTTTATGTTTGCACAGAGACACGTTACCATTTACGAAATGATGCACTTAAAAATACGGTTATTAACAAAAACAGTTCATCATTTTCAAAGCCGTTTATAGCGCATAACCAAAAACAGTAAACCGAGAAGCGGGATGAGGGTTAACTATTTTGTTCAAATTCAGAATATTATTGAAGTCCTACTATTGGAAAACCCAGTATTCTAGCTGTGGAAGATAAGAAAAATAATGGTGAAAATATTTGGAAATTAATTAGGTCGTTGGTTCTTTTAGCGGTTGGTACGTTGACGTGAAAGAGTGCATAATGTAAAAATCAAACTGATATATACTGGTCAGTAAATGAGTTTGATATTTTTGGAGACAACTGCTAAAGCGAAAAGTTGAAATCACTTTATAATTCGCTGAATACGATTCTAGGATTAAATCGAAGGTAGATATTTATAATCGGATGTTTTTTGGATAGAAAGAAGGGTTCGTATAATATGATTCTTGTAGATAAACAGACCAAAATGACCACTAATTTTATTGTTATATGAAAACGAGTGCTTAATCGATTATCCAAATTGTCAACTTCGTTCTATCTGAATGGAGATCGAAATAATAAAAGTAAATGTTTTATGAAAATGAAGCATCTTATTTCTAATCGTTGGGTCTTACCAAAGTAAAATCTGCATGATTTTAGAAATTATTTTCATGAATATTAAGGTTCGATAAATTATCAGGTTAAAGGATCGAAATTGCCTTTCAAATATACTGATTGATTTTGGGTCCTTAAAAATATTGAATCATCTGAGCAATTGGCGAATTAAAAATCACTCCCTTATCTTTTACGAATGGATTAGTTACTTGCAAAAAACACAACGATACTCAGACCTTGCTATCGACAATGGTGGTAACCGAAATTTAAGAAATGAGGATATGATATGGATTCTTTGTAAATATTATTTTTTGCATCCCCAAAATCCTTTGAAGTGGATGACCTATACCCAGCTGAATATGAAACTTGTTTTTAGTTTCGTTGAGGCATAAATCGAGTACTTTTGACATTCTTTTTTCTTCAATTAATAACCATACCTCAAATTTATTTTCAATCGTGTTTTTGTCACGAGTTTCAACTTCAACTTTAAGCCTTTTTCTTTGGCTTAATGTGCTTACGGTTTAGAAAACTGATACGGTATTAACAACTGGAAATATCCAGAGTTAAACACTTAATTTATTCATCAAAACAATCTTTACAGCTAGTTCAGTGCGTAATAATTTAATAACTTGGGCTGAATAAAGCGTTTATGAATTAAAAAAAAGTCACCGATTATTTTAAATACTTTAAACACCCCTCTTCCCGATGCTTTAAACCTTTCCAAATGACAATGAAAGTAATTAACGGAATTGAGTGAGTTGAACCATTAGAGACCTGGATAGCGAGAGAAGTAAAACAAGAAATGATAACGCACACATAAGTAGTAAAGAAGAACAAGAAAATCTATCCAAGGTCTAAAGAACAATTCAATTTCTAACGAGGACTGAAGAAGGAAAACGTAAAAGACACTGGAAAGTTCTCCTGAGACTTTAATCATATCACCGTTAGAAGCAAAAATAACATTTTAGGCAATATTGTAAAAAATACTTTCATGGAGCGAAATTTTTCCAACGAAAAGTTGAGTTGATGGATGCTCTTAATTAAATTTCGAAGTAATTGCTTTACCTATATGAACCAAGAGTGTACGAAAGTATTTCCATGGAATCGGACTTATTGTTTCATTTCCTACATTTGACAGGTTGTTGCATCGATTATAGAGATTTGGCTACATAAAAACGTGGTTTTCTTGAAGATGAAAGGTTTATGAGAGATAGTTGGCTATTCAGCGGATTGAAGTAAAAGCGAGGAACTACCTCGCCTACTGTTAGGACTACAAGAACAAGAAAAAAATCAAATCGTGCAGCAATGAAAAAATATCATAAACAATAAGATTTAAGAGCAGGCAGACAATGGAGGAGACTTTAAAAATTATACCCCTAATATTAATTTCATTGAAAAGGGAACTCATAAACCCATATGATGAATGATGCAAGAATTCATCATGAAGGAAGATTGACGGAAGACCCTAAATCACCAATATACACAATTAAATACCGGGGTTTGCATCCAATATCGTGAAGGATGACGACCGATGTCATTATTCATGAAAATGAATGCCAGTAATATTTTTAAAAATATTATATTGCACGGCCAATTCTTAAGGATAAATTATAATCATATAAACGGTGTCAAGACACCGTTTAACACCAAATTAGGCCATTTTTGGAGTCCATTGTAAGGATGCTGTTGAACAAAAACCTTCAGTTATCATATAAAATAACCATCGAAACATTTTTTTTCAACCATACAGAGTTTTTCCCTGAAGTTGGTATTTTTTGATTCACTTTGGTTTTTTGATACCAATTTTTCGTAATTTAATTTCTAAGAATTATTTGAGATGGATTGGCACAATACAAGAATTTCTATCAACGCAATTTCAGAAAACCAAATTTAATCGAAAAAATACAAACTTGAGGGCAAAACCCTGTGTGGTTGAAAAACAACGTTTCGCTGGTTAATTACCATGATAACTGAAGGTTTTTGTTTAACTGCATACTTACAATGGACCCCAAAAGATAGTCTAATATGGTTGTAAACGGTGTCTTGAGACCCTTTAAATGATCATTATTTATCCTTGAGAATTGGCCGTTCAATATAATATTTTCAAAAATATTACTGGCATTAATATTCATGAATAACGATATCGGTCGTCATCATTCACGATATTTGATGCAAACGCAGGTATCTCCCACTCGTTTATCTCTGTTTGAATTCGATCGAAGACGTTTTATCAGATCGGAAAAATAAGATGGTCCGTAACGGGGCCATCAATCAAACGGAAGTGTGAATTAGCCAATGGAAGGCTCAATAACTTATGAAGTATATGATTTTTCATTTCAAAAACGATGATGGTGGTTTAGAGTGAAATGTAAGAGAGAAGAAAAAAAACAAATCGTTTTTAATGTTAAAATATCAATTTATTTGTTTTTATTTCATTTATGGGAAACGATAGATAAGTAAACACGCGTTTGGTTGATTTTAACGTATATGCTCCATGACTTTGAAATTTTCACACTACTTTTGCATCAAAATCCATGTTACCGATTTAAATGTTGAAATCCGAATTTCGAAACCGTCGATGGCATAATTTTTGATTGAATTGTTGATTATCAGCATGTACATTCACGAATTTAGCCCATATGGAGCTCTTCTTCATTTTTACAAGTAACAAGACCTTACAATAGTTTATATATATTTGTAGTCAGCCGTATTTCCGTTTCATGAAAGTTGATTTTTTATCCTTATTTAAAAATAAAAATTCATTCAATAGAGAAGCGAGAATATTTTAAATTAGATTCAAAAACCGATTTGAAGGGAGTAAAAAATGGGTTTGTGGTTGATTACCGAAGTACAGTATCGCTCAAAGTTTTATTAATGAGAACATAATCAGTCACACTATACTCCTTAAAAAACCCCGCTTTCCCTTAAATGCAAGGAATTCAACATGATATTCACCAGATTTGAATTGTAGGATCTCTGAATCCTCAAATAATATTAAACAACATTTCACTGGGGGAAGAGACGGAACAGCCTTTTCTTCTTAACGAAAACGATTCAGGTAACTGAAACCACTTTGGAGGATCAGACTGTGAGTATTTAATATCAAATACTAATACTAGTACTTACAAGTTCGGTTTATATAGTCAGGCGGCTGCGGCTTAGCACGTGCTAGAATCTTCTATCGTATTCTACAGATGTTCCTGGAATGTTCTCACGATTATCCTGGATTACCTCGCCTGACATTCCTCCCCTTCTTAAAATGCTTGGTAAGCTTTTTTTTACAACTTCAATGTTTTCGGGTGGAATTTTCATTGTTTTGGAACTTCTTCTAAGTTTTGTGGCGTCTTTCTATTCGTCTTCATCTTCTTCGTCCTTGGCCGTATCCTTATGTAAGATCTTGCAGAGGATCCACGGGCCGATTTCTTTCCATCGTGGTGACTTCACCTCGTCATTCAAAGTGGAGGAGGGAATCTTCCAAATATTCATCCTAGCGAACCTGAGCCTAGTAGGGTCTGGCTTCACTAAGGTAACCTGGACCAACTTCTCACGGTCCATCCTATTCATCAAGATGACCAGTCTTTCAACCACTGTCATCTTGGTATCCCTGGAATCTTCCTCCTTCCACTGGAACTCCGAGTTCACTGCTGACACCAAATGTGAGTATTTAATATCAAATACTAATACTAGTACTTACAAGTTCGGTTTATATAGTCAGGCGGCTGCGGCTTAGCACGTGCTAGAATCTTCTATCGTATTCTACAGATGTTCCTGGAATGTTCTCACGATTATCCTGGATTACCTCGCCTGACACAGACGCCTTTTTCTGTCCTGTAGGATTGAAAAGTAGTTTCGGGCAGTTAAATATGTTGCCGCCCCTGTGTTAATCTGTAAAATACATGCAGTATTCTTTCCTTAGTTCTGTGTTGCACCGTTTGGTCGTTGATTTTTTATGACGTCTGTTCAATAAAATATCACACACTAAAGAATAATTGTATAATCTTGGTGTAAAATATGAGACTACATTCTTTTGTTGGTTGTTTAAAATACATCAAGGATTTCCACCCTTTGGAAGCTACGCATCCTTTTCCCTGAGGAACGTAGAACACTTTTTTTTATCTCGGTTCACATACAGAGAGAATAAAGTTTGGATTTTGTGGAGAATTAATGCCATTGTAAGGGAGTATACGAACATTTTGAGTCACAGTTTATCCGTTCGTCTGATCCGGCGATATATACAAAGAAACACAAATAATTGTTTATTGAAAATTTTTTCATATCGAGTTTGAGCTGACATACTAAATATCATAGATTGATCATAAAAATTTAAACTGCCTTTGCGCATAGTTGAAAATTTGAAGACCCAAGATCCAAGTTTCGGCGATGTAATGGAGTCGTATAATCAAAAACGGTTAATTCAGAATAATTGTTGTTTACATCAAGGCGTTTATAATTTGTTTAAATTAATTTGTTCAGGATATAAGAATATTTACCTAAAAAAATGTAGTCCTTGATAAGTGAGCGATATTGAGAAATGGAACAATAGAAATGATCCCATGACTGACTAAGTCCTATTTCTCGGTAGACCTATATTGCAGGAAGTATGTTAAAAGGTGTCTCACTTTTTATTGGTAGCCATAATTAGGGATAGATACAATAGAATCTTCGATAAAAAGAGGTTAAACACAATGTGGATTCATTAGCTTTAAATGGCAGAATATTTATTTTTAATTTTGCTTTTAAAATTGGTTGTTCCATGAAATGAATAAAAGCCTTCCAAGTTACTGATTTTTTGTTTGTGAATGCCAAAAAGGAGATCTTTATCACAATGTTGCTTTCTGGAAGTTCTGAAAACGATACAGCTGGCAGTAGCTCATTGTAAACCTTGTTAAATAAGTGATTCGAATGTATCCCACGAAAAAAAAGTAATTTTGAAGCAATCTCGGTTGGTATTCGGGGACCTGAATAAAAAGGGCGAGAATATGTAACCTTTTTAATCACCCTTTCATTTTCGATGACCAATGAAATATCTTGAAACACAATCTAACGCAAGACCAAATTAGTTTGGAGTTGCTTTTATATCGTTCTACCACGCCAGTCCCAGATATCTTAAATTTGTCACATACATAAATACGCAGGCGCCTCGCTGTGAAAGTAATGTCAATTTCGATTCCTGACAAGGTCCTGAAGCTTGTAAGAACGATCGTTGATTCTCAAGAAAATGATAAAGGGACAAGTACCTTAATATGTGATCAAAGATTCGATCAATTACGAATATGAGATTTTTCTCAAAAATTTGTCGTGGTCAAAAATTGGTTAATTGAAGCGGACTCACAAGCACTTATGTTCCCAGCCAGAATTACTTGTTAAACAAGTTGAAATCATATTGTAAATATTTATTAATTCAGTGACAGAAACGAGGCCCAGAGATCTTTCCCACTTTTTTATCGATGTCGAAAAACTTAAAAGCTTGGTAATTTTTCAGTTGAAAAGATTGGTGATGCTGGAACAACTCTATACCTCCGTTTTTTTCATGAATTCATTTCACGAACCAATAAAATCGTAAACTATGCTTTAATTTTGAAATTTAACTTTCCTGCTCAATTCGATGAAAAATTACACAGCACCTTTCATAGTCTTAACGTATTATTGATTATGTATAGATTTCATCGGTACCAGTTCACGAGTCAGAGCCCATGCCGCCCTCCCATCCAGCTGATTTAGGTGTAAATATTCCTCCTTTGCCAGCTAAAAATAACGTGAAACTAAAGTCTGGATTATCTCTCGACATTGGTCATAAAGATGAAGGCACTTTGTTCACGAAAGATCTTTTATCTCAACTCGAAATAAATGCACACACTTCGCCCTGGGCCTTGATCAACCACAAATTGAGAGATGGCCAGCGAGAGGTTGATATTTTATCAGATCTCGTCTACATTGTTCAGGGAATAGACAGCCTCAATATCAAATTTGATATATCGACCCAGAAATACATTTTAAGTCCAAAGGTTGACATCCCTGGTCCCGTCAAACAAATTGTCCTCCATATCTGTGAACTCGGTTATCTTTTCCGTCAACTTACTGAAATTTCCTCCTCGGAACAACCGCCAGACATGGGAATGGTTAAGAAGGCATTCAATCTCAGCGTTAAGTCGTATCTTAACGACTTCATTCATTTCGTGGCTTCAATTGACACGGATCTTGGTTTCAGTTCGCAAAGAGAACTGGGGTTACCTCAATTTCTCGTTGCAACCATGGAATTTGAACGGAAATTCATATTCCTTTACAATGCGGTTAAAAAATGCGAAGGTTTGTCTGGTGGTGCACTCCTATCAACGTTGTACAATTTTAGTCAAACCGGGGATTACAAACTCTCCGCTATCGGTTTCAATTTACTTATTGAGGTTCGTTCAATGTAAACAAAGTCTGCAAAACCCATAAACCGAATGCTAACCGAATGGATAAACGAAGGAAATCTCTCTGACCCTTTTAATGAAGTTTGATCATTTATCAACAGTTTTTTATAATGGTTGATGATACTGTTCGTTCTGATAAATTTTGGGCTCAAAAATACAACGTGAGGCATAAAATGATCCCTTCATTCATTTCCGACGATCTGGTTAATAAGGTACCCGGTTCGTTAATAAAGATCTTACGAATTGGCAAATCTATCAATTTTATCAAGCTCATCTGTCAATTAGATTACAAGTCCACCACTTATGGCATGCTAAACATTGAATCCCAAGGTTTGAAATGAATTGCAACCAGTTTCGGAAACACCTGTCGCCTCTAGCCTACCCGATATTGTGAATGAAGTCGAGTCTAAGATCAGCAAATACGTTTTGGATCTTATGTTCGACAAATATCGACTGATGATGCACCT
Source organism: Thelohanellus kitauei (assembly GCA_000827895.1). Lineage (NCBI taxonomy): Eukaryota > Metazoa > Cnidaria > Myxozoa > Bivalvulida > Myxobolidae > Thelohanellus > Thelohanellus kitauei. The sequence goes on from JWZT01003741.1 coordinate 84,359, forward strand.
GGATGCGCTGTTTAGGTACCTCATGCTTGCCCAAGGAGACTTTATACGTCAATTACTGGAGCTGTTGGAGTATTAAACCTTTAAATAGGCCTTATTTGTCGTCATCGGCAGACAACTTGAGGATGAACAACATGACCAGCATCCTAGAATCTGCAATCAACTCATCAAATGCTCAATTCGATTCCAAAGATATTTTACAACGCCTAGATTGCAAAATCGCTCAAAGCAGCCCTGGAGATCTTGGATGGGACGTGTTTACTCTACACTACCACACTCGAGGCCCCCTACAAGTGATTGTGGATGCGAGAAGTCTTGATAAATATCTAAAGATCTTCAGATTTCTTTGGTTTATTAGACGCTCTGGTCATTTTATGGACTATTTATCAAAAGACCAGATTTTTAGGTTAAAAGAATTTCACAATTATTCAAGTAATTTCAACGTTTAATAGACGTGGGAAAGCTGATTCGATATATTAACCTGGTAAAATATGAGATCCATCATTTTATTTCCCAACTTGAATATTTTTTAACATTTGAAGTCTTGGAGTGCTCGAAAGCTCAATTTATTGACAGTTTAAAAAAAGCATCTGATTTAGATGGGATCATTAGAGCCCATGATCATTTTGTCAATAACATTATTTCTTCTTGTTTCCTCAACGAAGAATCGGAGGTGAGAGTATTTTTGACCAAGGTGATACAATTTAAACTGCATGAGGTCTTTAAAAAAGTTTTACAATTCGAATCAATATACAGGAATGCGATTGCCACTATTTCTACCGAAATCAATCACCTTCAGGCTATGCAGGTAATCACTCAGTGACTTCAGTCAAACGATACGTCTAAATATGAATCAATTATCAAGTACACACTCAACAAGATCTCCTCTTTGTCGATCTCGTATCGGCGTCTAATGGTGGATTTCCTACGTTCTCTGATGGAGAGTTCCAATACACAACATTATTACCTCGCATTTCGTCTGGATTTCAATGAATATTACACGAAAACTATCCCCCAAGACGTAAACATGTGACCATATGTCTTTCTCAACCCATATAGACAACAAGATATGACTAGATTTAATCTATATAGTAGTACTCATAAAATAGGATCCTAATTTTAAGTCAGATTTTTAACCTAATCGAACTTGTTGTGGCAATGATGATGACCCTTTAAGGCAAAATTTTTGTCAGATATGGCATGATTAATGTATTTTGTAATAAGTTGGTTTCTCATACAAGAAAGCGAAAGTTGCTTTTTAAATATTCTTTTCGGCTAATTAAATCTAATTTCGTGTGTTGATGAAAATACAACTGAAATACTTCGATTTGAAAATCTTTGGACCTAACTGTATCGTACCGAAATTAAAAAACATGGCAAACATCCTTTGTTGTCAGGCGTATTTTACACACGTAACTACCTCATGGGATGACGGTCATCACGTTTATCGATATTGAAAAGCATAAAATCATAGTTAGCTTTCTAACTCCAAAACGATGAACTTGATTAATTTTATATCATTTAAAGTAGAAGTACACGATTTAGACCTTTACCTATCCTGGATAGTGGACTAATATTTATCAGCTGACCAAAAATCAACGGAGTGTTTCTTGAACATTGAGGCTAAAGGTCTTGTTACTCATGAATGGAAAAAGAAACAAATCGATCTTTTTGACGCATTAAATGCGTCCATATACTGACTTACAATTAGAATCTGCGTTTTCATCAGGTCCTTTTGAAAATTGATGTATGAAATACCTTATACCTAGTACGCGTGAAAAATTGGCGACTAGAACCACAAGTATAAGCTAAAAATAAGTTCTTATGTTTCATCGAAGTAATCCTAGAAGCACTATGTGGGCAAGTCTGAAAAAGACGAATTATCATCGACACGTTCAGGCAATGATGTACCTCTTTAATTTTGTACATAGAAGGATGGTTTTAGATACAGTATTTGGTCGTATGATAAATATATAAAACTTCATATGTAAAATTTTATGACTAACAATCATTAATTACAATGTTCTTCTGCCATACCATGCACCTTTAACTGCAGAATGGTGGGTCAGGTCATTTGTTCGTTTCTATATGGGGAACACATCAATCACTATGAAAATGTGAATGTTATTTTTCTAATTATCTCCTTGTTTCGCTATATTTTGACAATGGTTGGTTCATAGTAGATTTTGAAATACCATGAAACGTAATTCATAGCTCAACAAATTATTGGTATTCTTTTCGTAAGCATTTCAAATCACTAGAAGTTTTCATTCTGCATCGGACAATGCTTAAATTATAGATTGTAAATAAACATTGAGACTGATCGGAAGTGTACACATAAACACATTGTAATGCTGAAAAAGTATCTCGTTTGACAGACATAGTTCTCCGCGCTTTAAGTTATTGAAAATCCTGTTTCATCTTTTAGCCCAAGGGACGAAGAAAAAAGAAACGAAACTATCATCGAGTATAACGATTTAATGAAGTTAAGTTTTTCGAAAATAATCAATGAAAAATCTAGACGAAGTGGAAAGAAATAATTAGATATCTAAGTCTCATAAGTGATGGCTTTTTTATCAATGTCTATTTCGCCAAACCACTTTGTATAAAAACAATTTCCACAGACATGATAGCGTAATCGTGGGTTTTTACAATGGACACAGGTCTCAAATTGATTCAAATCTCGCCTGGAAAAGGATTTATTTCTCAAATGTCGCACTGCAAGACATCTTCTTTTCTTGGGAACCGCTAGGTCGGGAACTATATTAAAACAATAAACTAACTCGAAACTGAGAAGGGTCGTG
>JWZT01003741.1:98004-109774 GCA_000827895.1 Thelohanellus kitauei
TTTTATAGGAAATTTAACCAAATTAATTCATTTTTAACACATTTCATTAAATTAAAATATTTTTACACCCGAATCATAAGTTTTCTTAACTTTAGTGCTCGAGTGGGATCTAAAACTGCTCTTATACGTCATTATCAGAATTTTAGCACGGTGTCATTTAAAAGGATATTTCTAAAATATTACCTAATTTTCATCAATAATTGTATTAAGAACTAAATATCTAGTTCAGCATTCATGATTTGAACCTTATTTCCAATAGACATGATAAATTAGGTAGTTGAAATGAAGCGCCTAAAATAGGCACATAAGCACTCCAATTTTGTAAATGAATATGATAATATATCATTAAAAAAGTATGATTCCCGATTTTATTTTCTTCTAACTAGAGGGTAAAGTTTTAAAAATGGCAAACAATATTAACAATTCTGGCAATTAGCGTATTATATTTTTATCAATAAGATTAATATCGCTCTTTTCTTCTTAGTAAAAAAAATAAATAGGAAAAAATGTTCATCGGAGTGAAAAAAAAATAAATAAAACATTATACAAAACAAAAAAATGCCTAAGCATAAGACATCAACACAAAACCTCAAAAAAAACTTTCAAAAACAAATAAAAAACTTAAATGTCAAAATCTGAATAGAATGATTCTGAAGGGGGTATGGGATAATTGGATAAATTTATTTTTAATAGTTTTAACTAAAAACAACAGTTTTACATGAAAAATGACTTGAAATTGAATTTCATTCGATATTTAATTATTTTAAAATTAACTCACGTGGGTTAATTAAAGCCGTTTTTTAGCGTTAGACGCTTTTTAGACGGTTCGTTCAACCTTCAATAAATTAAACCAAATTACACCAAAGAATGATCGCTCATGCGTCTCCATTTCCTTATTCAGGGCTTGAGTCACAATAGCTATACACGCGATTTTTTTTTAAAAATAACCTTCATATTTGCACACGTAATTCACCCATATTTCATGAATATTCTTGAACTTTGGTGGATTTCTTGGTGTTTTCATGTCTTTATCAAAACACGGTCAACAATTTTAAATCGATTTTAACTATTGTGTAGATTTTTGCCGTGATCACATATTTTTTGCGGAAATTATTTTGGAAATTCTAGAAAGAACCTTTGTCCTCATTTTTGTGATTTTATTATTTTTAAGCAGCTCTTTTTTAAATCTTAGTTACAATCCGAAAAAATTGCTGATTTACAAAACCAGGTGCATCCTTTTTGATTCCAGTTAAAGGAAGCACCCTCGAAGTCTGAAAAATTACTTCTCGGAGGATTAATCAGTACTATTCACCATTAATCCCAGAAAGTTTAGCATCTTGTAGCCTGGAAGCATTTGAGAATTTCATCCAAAATCCCCCAATCACTGATTCCATTTCCAAAAGTAGATCCATTGATTATACAGCACAATTTCTGGAGTTTCTAAAAAATATTTCTCAAAACATTAGCGCAATAGGGTATGAAGTGTGCGAAGATAACAATGGTAAGTGCTATTTGAAATATCCCATCGTTAACTATCGAGTCCATGTATTATTTTTCAATATGGAGGAGCCTCAGTTTATCTTTTTTGCCATCTTTTACATGAAAACATCTTTCTTTTCTAATAGGAAAACTTGTGCAAGCTTTAGATAATGTGGTCCTGTATCAGATATTCTGAAATTTAACATTTCTTTAGTCTGAGGGTCTGTTTTAATCGATTTGCCTTAATATATATCATACTCTATGTTAGACACAAAATTCCAAATTTGAATATGTCAAAAATCGGAAAATTATGTTTTTTCGAGAGTGCAGAAACTGAAAAATCGGCATTATCTGACCTTTTTTAAATTGATTTCTTTACCCGCGAATCTTGTTATGATTTAAAGATAATACCTTACAAAGGCGTCGGAACGTAGAGCCTAAAACTGCATAAAAACGTTTGACAAAAATGTTTTCGCATCTCTGTTATTTTTTATAATACATGAACTCATTCGTAACCTGTGGTGTAGACTCCTTTTTTATGAGAAATTAACATTAGAATTTGATCCCATGATAAATTTCATCACACGTTTCCAACAAATTATGATGCAGTTGCACGACAACACCAACAAGTTCTTGAAAGTCACATACGACGAAGGTAACCATCGGTCACAACCAGAAATCGAGAAGATACTGGAAGGAATGCAGGAACATTATATTTGTTCTGTGAAAGACATTTCCGAGAATCCGAGTATTCCATTTTAATCAAATTAGATTCTTTTAAATTCTCTCAATTTATAAGCCAGTTCCAACGACTCCACGAGTTTCTGCTGATGAAGGTTAATGTAAATGTTGAATAATATCCAGGAAAAACCTGAAACGTTTGCGAATTTGATTGATAATTACATGGAATATGACGTTGAAGAGGAGTTACAAAATCTAACAAATGTACCACGATAGTTACCAAGTTAATCGACGGTGCCAAATCAAGTCTGATTAACGCAGACATCCACAAAGATTCTATAAAGGAAAATGAATTACAGTATTATTTTTATGTAATAGGACAATTAAGGGTTGCGGCAAAATATTCGATGTAAGACCTTTTCTTTTCCCGATAAGTACTTTATCATTTTTGCTCGAGATTTGAGTTAATGCATCGATCACTATTGCTCATACAGTCATTATGTTCAAGGTTCAGGCCGCCATTTTATCAAATATATTTTTCATAAACCGTCATACAGTCGTTGAATCAATTCCAGGAATCTCAAACCCAACTTAAGTTATTTTCTCCAAAACATCAACCATCCATCATATGCATTTTGTCTAAAAATTTTGATCAATGAACCTCTGTTTTCGCTGAACTGCAAACAAGAGTGTTTTTGAGTATCTGGTTTCGCATAGCATTGACTTTTCAGATTCACAAGACCATGTATTCTTGCTGAACATCCAAAGTCCCAAGAATCTCATGTTTGTAAATCTAACCACGTACTCCACGTGTTGCTTACAATAATCTAAATTCTTCTTATCATTTATCAAATAAACTAAAATTCTTCTAGTGTATTTTAGAATATTCAGACCTTCTCGATTGGGCCATCAGATGGGTATTTTTCTTTATGAGCATTCATTGGTTAAATGTGTTGTACAAAGTAAAACTGTCGATTGTATTCGATACCGCGTATTACTCAAGAGTGCTAAAGGTTAAGATCCGATCCCACAATTTTTTTATCTTGGATATGAAAGTCAATATTTTATATCTTGAATATTCTGAATCTGCGGTCATTCGAAGTCCTTACATCAAAATAATCACCTGCATGGAACCTATCACGTTATCTGTAACATTTGATAACATAAACTTTAATTTCTCGCTTTTGTCTGACAAGATATATCACACCAGGTACAAAGAATACACACGTGCTTAATAGTTTATCTGGCCTTTTGTGAAGACTGTTATAAAACCCGACATATTATTTTCCTTTATGGTCTATGGATTGTCGTCCAGAAGAGTTTTTCTTATCATTTTTGGCAGATAATTTTTCTGAGATACTTAAGCTTTGAATATTAAGACCTTGGGTATTCTTCATCATAGCTCTAAAATCCCGGTGTGAATCTGTTGAAATATGAGTATTTTGAGTAATAGGTCCGCTTTTGTCAGTAAACACATTTTTTTAGAGAAAATATACTTCTTTTCGAACATTACCAGCTCGTATTCATGTAGTTTCCAATCATTGAGTAAATTGGTTTTTTATCCAAATAAAAAATTTATTATAAGCCTCGTTTGATTTTATTGATTCAATTTCAACATTTATCCACCTAATTTTGAACTTATTACAACACAGATTCTAAAAAAACTCATTCAATCAGCGCAAAAACTCGAAATGGATATCAAACAAAGTCAAGAGGTAACCTGTTAGTAAATCAAGGCCAAACCAGCAGACAAAAATTCGTATTATGCAAAGAACAGTGCATGGGCCAAAGGCTTGTACGGATTCGCACAATCGATTGCGCCTGCTGTGAAGGTTCTTGTCGATTCTGCAAATGGATTCGTGTCTGGGGAGACTATTGTGGAAGAGCTGACAGTTTCGATGAACAATGTATCCTCCCTGGTCACTCAACTGTTTGTGTCAGCAAGATCAAGAGCAGACAGAGGCAATCCACATTTGAACGAAATGGGCTCAACCGTAGCAAGTTTGAGAACTGAAATCAATGAAATCACAAACAACGCTAAAATGTCGTCGGCGCAAGAAGAATTTACAATTCCGGATCTTTCTAAAATGGGGAAAAGTGCAATAATATCACGAGAAAGAGAAATGCAGGTATTGAAACTAATTAAATAAAGATAAAAATAACATCATTAGAAAGAGAATTAGAAAAATCACGCGAAGATCTCTTTAAATTTAGGGCTTCGTTATACGAGCATTAGGATATTAGAACCCATATTTTTCGCGATTCGTTCTCTTCTTCGGCTTGTAATCCCAGATTTGACTATTATGCATTTCTTGCTGTTGCGCCTGGTAGGCTAAATAATTGATTTGGTGTTTAGTTCGTTCTGTTCCGGTTGGCTTTTCGATATTTATCTGAGTTAATAATCGGGGTACGTTTTGAAAAAGCTGCGTTGACCCCTCAGTACGACCGCGAAAGAGAGCGGACGTGTCCCCAATGATATCCGAATCAGTCAAATCGATCATTTCGACATCATTAGGTGTCAATTTGTTTCTTTTCCCCCCACCTATTTTTCTTATCTATTTAAAAACTGGAATACAACGTCTTGCAAATCAACTTCTTGTATATCTTCAGATTTTTCAATAGGTATAGCGCTTTCTTGTGTTTCAGCAGTTTCGGAAATTGATACGACGATGTCGTCGGGTTTTGAAGTTGGCATGTTCGCCTGATAATTTCTGATAATTTACTTGATCAGAGCCAATAAACTTAGGAGCAGAAGTTTTTGGCGTGATATTCAACGGTGTTAACCTTGAGGATTTTATAGGATGATTTTTGTTAATAGGATCGGGAAGACTTGATAAAAAACCAGTCTATCAAGAAAAATTATTACTTTTTTTGTTGGATCAAATATTTTCGGTTTGATTTCATCCACTCTTTCTGCCTAAATTTATTCCATTAACCTACCTCGGGTTTTGTGATTTTTAGATAATTTTTTTTGGCTTCTGCAACATCACTAAGCTTCCTGGGCAAAATTTCACGCTTAAACAATCTCCCCTCCGTCCATAAAGGGATTTCAACTTCAGAATCTGATCCAGAATCTGAGTAATTTACAATCATGCGCACTAATTATTGAGTGACTAGTTGTGAATTGTGATCGTTAAACGATCAACAAAAATCTAAACTGCTCGTTCAGACATATATTCCTAGCCTTTCAGATAAATCAATACACGCAAGTTACAACAAAACATGATTCGCCTCTTGAAGGGGTCTCCATGATGGTATAATCACTTCTTTACGAGTATTGATTAAATCTCTTTTAAAAAAGAAGAATTTATCTAAATGAACGTTTATCTGGCTAATTCACAAAAAATACTCAACCCAAACCTATGTGACTCAGATTTGACATAACCCTACCCTACATCATTAGCCAGTTGAATATCTCGACAACCCGATTTCAAACATTTTATAACGTTTCTTTTTTGTATTGTTCGTCTACAGCTAGGTTTATAGATTGGATGGGCTTTTCCGAACTAATAAAAATATCACACACGTTTATAATAATTCAATTTCATTAAGATGCATAATTATCAAGTGTTAATTATTGTCAACGATGATCTAAGTTAATGTCTACTTGTTGAAAGCTTATACATCAAAATTTATTAACGTTGACACGCTCCTACCGGATTCGGGCTTAATGATAATCTTAGGGCACTAATGAGTGTCTGCTGAAGACCATTAGTTTTACGATGAGAGAATGCATGTTATTGAAAATTTTTGTATAATATATGTCTGGTATCTGATGATCAGAACTTCTAGCCAAAATACTCAATTATTCCTTATGTATTTGTCACACGGCAATATCTCACATTTTAACAATTATTTCACCTGATTTTATTACCGTTAGAAGGATCTTTATCATGTATCCGATCCAGAAATCAAAAGGCCCAAAACATCCGCAGATTTATAGACTTAACTGAAGATGCATACTGGGATTAAGGCAGATTTTGTCATAATTTTGAGAAATCGTAGATTTCATAGCCAAACCCCTAACATCTAACGTTACTTGAATGATATAGTTCCGCTTGAAGACGTTGAAGTGAATCTGTGATGATAAAAACAGTGTACCTTACCAGACAACCTTAGGTAATGTTAAAATCTGAAATATATACCCAGTATACGGTCATATATTCACCTTAGATTTAGCTCGATAAAACAACAAGTCAACAATTCAATTTATAGTTGCAATAGGACGACCGAACCATTCCCATTTATAAAACATGTTCCTCTAATTCTCACCATTGCAAATCATCTAAAAGTTTCTCGACATTTGTGTTTACTGTCTATCCAAGATTACGGATTATCGCGTTGAATATTTTGTTTTCCTGAAACACAACTATGATTATACATAATTAAACATTATCATTTACCATTTAAGGCTAGTGATTGAAGCCTTCAACACATCAAGTTTTTTCGAACTGAAATGTCTTTTTTGAAGAATACCCTTTAATTGATCTCCAGCAGTATTTTCAGTTAAAGTTCTCTTCAATTTGTTTGGTCAAGTTTGCTTTTAAGCTTTTTCATCACAAGATTACCAATTCGTGCATTCAGTGTTGTTTTCAGCAGAAATCATCTTAAATTTAACCTTATAATAAATAAAACGTTTTATTCGATTCAAACGAATCGATAATACGTACAATATTGATGATTGAAACAATTTATTCTTTCGGTGTGGTAGTAGGGCTATATTTAGGAATTAATCAAATCTTTTATTTCATTTACAGGTGAACTTCGAACGATGTAAAAAGATACTAATTCCATGCGTATATTTACGAACGAAACGTGTCTTTTAATATTGTCTTTAACGGCTGTTTCCATGGAGAAAAAGCCGATGTAATTTATCATCCTGTTAAAAGTATACAAGTAGATGCGATGCAAGGGTCATCAAACGTGGTGTTACTATGACAGGAAAAGTAGTTCATATATACAAAGGGGAAATTGTACCAGTTAACATTCCTATAGATGAGTCTCCCGACTAGTATATTTATAGATTTCCTAGTGATAAATCTCAGCTCAGTTTGTGTTAGAGCCAAATATAACAGTATTTTATTTTATATTTAAGTGAAAGATGGTCATTATTCCATATTTAATTCATTTTAAAAACACTATATATGCGAAAATACTGAATAATATAGCGTTGATTGGAATGAATGCTATCGCGCGCAGGGTGAGAAAATGCATAAAATATTTAAAGCTCATTATGTCAAATATCGTAAATATCAGTTGAATTAATTGTATATTTGAATAAAACATTGAAATTTTCTAAATAAGGGTTGAGATATTAAGTTGTTTGACTTTTAAAGAAATCCGATAAATTTTGTAGATATCGGTATAAGAAATATTATCAATATCCCGGTCCCGTATTATAACGATTTTTTTTCTCTGCGTTTTAATTCGTATTTATGTTTATAAGGTTTTCGGACCAAATTAGCGTTTTTCAATCCAATTTTTTGCGGTTTTTTTGTGGCGGTTTCCAGTTAATTTTGATTTATGTTTAGTCCAATTTGGTGTTTGCCCAATCAAATTCGGTGGACGAAAACCGAAATTTAATTAGAAACAGCCGCACCAAATTGGATCGGGCAAACACTAATTTGAACCGAAAACCCGGTAATCCCAATTTACAACGCAGATGGGTTGAAGGGACCACAATATCGGATTGAGAATATCTAAAAGTGAATAGAAATGAAAATAGCATGCCGAGGTTCTGCTTCAAGCATCATTTGGGTGGAGTTGTTATCATGATCAAAAAGGCCGGATGATAATGTTAAATCTGATTGATTAAAAATGTTTTTATTGTTGTAGACCAAGATTGAATAGAGATAAAAGTCAAGAAAAATCATATAATTCCCTTCTCTTTTATCAATAAATGTTGAATTGAAAGAGACAATATTGAGATTTTTTGATGGGTTGTATATCGAAAATAAAGAAAAATTAGCAAAGGATTCAGTTAATGTATGTCAAGATATAACAAACTGTGAGTAATTATTGACTTCATTTTTCGAGCCATTTTTCAAGACTGTTGATTTTCATCTTATTTCAGAATCAAAATACTTCGATATTTTTTTGTAGATCGTAGATATTCCCCTTTTCCACTTTTTTACATTCGGACGGTTTACGACGAATATCAAAGTTCTTCGTATTATCAATTGATGATACACAAGTTTTCTTGGTATTTACCATGGCTAGGTTCGATCCATTCTCACGATCCTGATCCAATATATATGTTTCGGATCCAATTTGTTTGAATAAATCGTCGGCCACTTTACGTTGTGTATGTATTTGATCACTTATTTGGAAATTTGATTCTTCTTTTTTCTTAACACCAAAATAATATTCCTTTGAAACCATCTTTTTCGGGATTAGAGAACCAAAAGCAGCATTTAAACCCAAAACCTTTTCAATTCGTTTCCAACTTGATACTTTCTTGAGGAGTGGTTTCTGCCTAGTATCAACGAATACGTTTTCGGGCCACAGGCTTCTAGGGTCTTCGCGTTTTTCGCCGACCTTCTAAATTAATTCAACTCAAATCAAATTTAACAAGTGATGTTTTTGACATAGCATAAACGGTCCACAACTCAGCACAGACCTTTAATTCAGAAACATATTGGTATATTTTATCGCTAAAGCTGTCTTGTATAGAATCGTCATCCTAAGAGAGCAGACAGAATTATAATATCCGTTAAATTCTTAACTTAGGAAACGAACAAACCAAAACGACGAAGTTCTCGATACTAAAAATAGACACCAACAACAATATATTTTGATATGTTCAAAATCTCTAATCGTGAGTTCTCTGACACTTGACATATTCAAAATAGTTATATTTAGCCAATAGGACCAGATAGAATAAGTCAATAACGCTAAAAGGAGAAATAGCATTCATATGACGAATTGTCAGATCAAAAAGTATTGTCACAAAATGTCTGCTCATTAAGAAACTAGATATAATGATGGATTTGCTGGAGATTGAATAAATTCATCGGACCTCTATTTATATGAAGTCAAAATGTGCTAATTATCTAGAGACCATTTGGTGGACAAATAACTATTTAATATTCACAGGGTTTTTTTGGCGTCTCATTCAGATGTAGAAAGTCAATGCGGTGATAAGGGTTTCAAAATATTAATTTTTAAAATATTCCGTAAACAGAAACAGTATTTAAGTGTTTAAAAGCGATTAATCGGGATATTAGGCAATCACGGGAAACCAAGATAGGGTTATCTGAATTAGATCTCGTTGTCGTACCGAGAGAAAAAAAATTGTAGGGCATGTTAATTGAATGGTTTTTCAACGATATATTCGTTCTCTTGCACGAAACAAGGCTGCATGGTACTACACAAAGGACACCATGAAAAATTCATTGTTAGAGCTCTTATTATGTCAACAAGAATAATAAGTGTCAGCAAAAAAAGTGGACTTAAAAAAGTTAAAATAATGATATTTGAACACTTTTATTTTTTTTGTGTCAGAGATTCTTCAGAACTAAATCGATCCAAAATTGGAAATTTCACACTTAGAATACCGGCTTTTGCATTAAAATATATATACTAGAACGTATTTATTGAGTACCTCCAATATTCATGGACATTATTAACAACATTTTGGCAAACCTGGCCTATATTTGTCTCTATTTTTTCTTAGTATAAACTATTAACGCCATACTCAACTAACAATCTCAAAATAAACAGGAAATATTCTCAAGTTCAATAATATCCTTAATAATAACCATAAATGTTGGAGGCTTGTAAAAATAAGTTCGGATATCTATTTTTAAATGCAAATTCCTGTATCAAGGGCATAAAATATTAGGTGTCAATTTTTTATTATGCATACGATCAAAACCAATTAACGCTTTGTCATTTCACGTCAATAGGCACAGATGGGGTGATTCTTATGGATAAAATATTTTGTATCGAAAATTGGTGAATTATTTCAGAATACAGTGAAATAATAAAAAAATACTTTATGTTTGAACAATCTTTGAATATTAGTACGGGTTCCTGGCGATTCGGATCGATTAGATTGGTAAATCATAAATAGTTGCGGAAAACACGCATGCTTGTATAAATTCATTCATTATATGAACACATCGAAAATTGCATGTTGCCAATTTCTATTTTTATCGTGAATACAAAGTTTAATTTTGCCTCAATCGTTCACAGAGAGATCACATTTTTTTGAAAGCAACCCTAATGAAAGGATAAGTAAAACATGAATCGATGTAGATTATATTTTAGAATCTTGTAAATCTCAGATCAAACACTTTGGACCTGGTACTAAACATGTACATAAGTGTATTTAAAAAATTCGTGTTTGTTTTCGAAAAGTCACAATCGAATCTCTTTCCAGTTTATATTTTTTCGAATTGAGCTAATAATTCCTAGATTTAACCAAAATGTTTTGATTGATATTTAAAACCACGATATGGTAAATAATAGTGTAAAATGCGAATTCACTTTGAGGATAGTCGTCCTGTATGTCATTATATAGATCGGTAAAACTCATGAAAAATCAACGGAGTGGTCAATCACCTGAGTGTTATTTAGCTATTTCTGCACATTGATCTTTTAAATTATCAGCGAACAATTGATCCGCTTTAATTACACTTCAAGAGGTTGAATTGGGTGATAAACATTTACTTTCACATGTGCCTGATTTATTCCTTGATGAGTTGACTCAATAAAATATCTTTTGAAGCCTTCTCTTAATTTTGAAATTCATAAACCATCCCAGTTATATTTTATTAGTCTTAAAGTCGGATTTTCAAAATCTTGAATTTACTATTTCTATGTAGATAACATCCACAAGTTTTCACTTTTTTCGTTCTTCATGTACATCTCGAATAAACTTCAAAAAGGTCATTCAAAAAGCCGGTTTTAGTATAAAAATAAGATTTCTCATTAAAATTGGGTATATGGTGGTCCTATCATCAAAGATCTTACTCGGGTACTTTACAGGTCGTAGCTTGAATGAGAAAGGATCAGCATGTTAACAAAGCCATATTTCGTTGAGTTCAGCATATCCACAAATGGTGCTTTGATGTACCAGAATCGATTCAATTTCAGTTAAACATACGCGATCTCATCTGACAGAAGCCAAAAAGGTGAACAAATACTCAATCTAGTTGATGCTCTAAAATACTCATAATTCTTCCTCATCAGACAAGACTCTCTTGATGGGAAAGGTGAATACTTTTCAATAAGTACGTCAATTATCCATTTATTTTTTGTGCCATTTTGACATGACCAGAATTGTTTAACACTAAATGTAAGTTGCGTGGGACATAATCTTAGATAATTAATCAAGTAAAATTTCAAGTTTTCCTTTCATTAAAGGAGAATTAGCACGAGAAATAGACCCCTGGGTCCCATAGGAAATAGAATCTCAATTATTTACATTTTATGAGAAAAAAATAGAAAAAATTTCCATTCCCTAAGAAGCCACGGATGTTTATGAATTGGTGGAACCTTCATTATTGATCATTTCGCTTTGGCACTTTGGGTGATATATATTCAAATCATAGTTGAGGTACCCCCGCGGGATGGAGCCCGTCAGAAATTGATTCGCGAGTAGCGG
>JWZT01003741.1:133765-150723 GCA_000827895.1 Thelohanellus kitauei
GTTTGGGGGGGGGCGATCTTGTTATTCAACCGAAGGATAAATTGAATCATTTACACTTGGAGGTGAAAGATTAAAACGTCATATGGCCTCTAGGATATAAGCTGTAAACTCGTCTAAAGCCAAACTGTTTTTATGGTTTTCGCATCTTCAAAGGAAGAATCTAGTAGATTTCCACAGTAAAAAAAATGGCAGTCGACGCTGAAATTGACATTTTATCATTTATTGCAAGTCCTCGATAGCTTCAAAACCGATTTGAAAATCGATTTTAACAGTTTATTATCATTGAGCCCAGAGTCACCTTTTTTGACAATTCTTTGACTAGTCAGCTAAATGTAACCGAAGTATTCGAGCAAAGGGCCTAGCTTGTTCAAGCTATTGCAGAAGAAGTGGAACTAGAAATATTGGATCTTGTAAACGAAATTGTCTTAAAATCCATTGTATGATATGAAAACTTATGGAATATTGTTTACAGAAATACATTTTCAATATTGAAAAGTGAATTATACAAAATAAAATCTTTTTTTGGTTCCACATATTCATGTGATTAATTGTTATCTGCCATGAATATTAAAAAATCTTAAAGGTCTCGACTGAGTGCTGAATATCTCGAAGATTTCTTCTGAGTATGGATTTAATCATACCCACCTAATTATGAAGAAAATGCGAATGAAATGCAGTGCGAAATATCATATTTACATGTAGTATAATTTAGTAATTATCATAAAAATATAAACGTTGGTTATCAATTGAAATTTTATAATTTGATTTCAATATTTTTTGTACGTTATGTGTATTGTTCAAAAATATCAAACACAAATTTACACTGAAAAAATAGCGCCGCCAACTTTTCAGAATCATAGAATGTGCTCTTAAGTAAAAAAGGTTTAGTACCCCTGATTTAACTATATCCTCTCTTGAAAAATAACCAATCGCCTCATTAAATATGGAATACATCGAGTTGAATCAAATATTTTTTTGCCAACATTTTTTACAATAAACTAAAAATAGTTTTCATTTTAAAGTAGATGATGTTAATCAAATTTAGGTTATTCATCAAATTATGATTTGGCGCCACCGACAGTTGTGTAGTGTCAGGTATGTTGGGTTTCTGTAAAGGTACCACAATGGATGGGAAATACGATCAATTGTATGCGTGGAGTATGCACGTGCTTGGGTTTTCGTCAGTATCGGTGCGCTTCTACAAATTTCGTCTGTAGAACAATGTTTTTTGGGTGGTTAAACTATTTCTACGTCTCGTACATGACACCTCGCCTTTATTATTAAAGCTACACAGAGAAAGGCTGATAGAACCCTGGGTAAATATTAGGCATTGGTATGGAAAATACTCGATGAGAACAACGTGTTTGCGGCAGATTACGTGTGTTTAAAGGGCTGATAATAACTGTCATCTAAGAAGAATTGTGGTTAAAATATATAGGGGTTGGCATTTAAAAATGGATTTTTCAAGATTCAAGGCCCAGGTTTAAACAGAATTCCTGACAAAATTGGCCACAAATGTTTGGTGGGTAAGGGGACTACGCCGTGGTTATGGATGGCGTTCGGTTTCAACATAATGATGCAGAGTTTTGACTCATCCATACTAGTTAAATGGCTTCCGAGAAAAATCTATCTTTAGAAGATATGATACAGAGAACGGAACTCACAACCTCATATCAAGAATGGTGTAAACTTATTGACAGGGGAATCTTGTAGTCTACATCAATCACTGTGGAAGGTTATTCTTGCAGTCAATAAACCAAGATGGAAACAATAGAAAATGTTAATCATTGTTTCTTCCTATTTTATACACTCAAAAGATATCTTTTTTGAATCATGAGAAAATTTACTTTTAAATGCAAAATCCGATATCAAAAACAACTGTGAGCTCTCCCACTCAGTCGTATAGGGAATTTATTCAATCTAGTGACCAATTTTTTATAGGTGGGAACGCTCATGTTTCATTCTTTCTCATCTAGACGCAGAAATACATGCACTCGCCTAAGAGACTTTGAGTCCACACGTCACCAACGTTAAGTATTAATCTAATTCTTGCTCTCGTGACCGTTGACAAAGAATCTTATTGCCAAAAAAACTACTTACAGAGTTGATCAGCAATTTTTCCTTCTTGTGAAAATAATTTTCCATTTTGCAGCGTGCAGCTAAAATTTAAATGGAAAATAAAGAAAATCTGATAAACCAAAGAGAAAGGTGTTCTGTTTGCTATAATTTAAGAGCTCGGCGTCCAATCAAAGAATTTCGAACGAGATACGGAGTTTCATGGTTGTATTCGTTACCTCGCCATTTTTATTGCCTCGGTACAATCCATTCCTGAACCTGATCGAAAATTTATTTTCGTATGAAAGCTGAGTTTTGGGTAGAGGTATCCACGAAACGCTGAACAACTTTTTGACCAACTTAAAAGAGAATCAACTAGTATAACTTCAGCAGACTGTATGAGCTTCTATAGACATCTGTAAAAGTAATTACATCCATGCATAGAAGGATTCCAATTGAAAAAATTTATTTTTATTTCCACTCTGTGTTTTTATACACAATTTTATAAAAATTTTTAAGAATTTTTCTGAAATTTCAACCGAGCCATGCAAAGGGGAAAGTTGATTGCACGAAACGGAAAAATGGCTGACCAGCGCTGTATATTATAGAGAACTAGTTCAATCGTGAGAGTAGACGTCAAAGCTCTTCAATATTCTTTGTCAAACGACGGAAGATATAATTATCAGGGTTTTCAGGCCCTTTTCGTCCTTATTACATCCAATTTCATCCATAAATTATTTCACTGAGTTTTACAATTAAAATTTCACTTTAACTGGGTCAAAACCAATGTTTCGGGGTTGAAATTTTTAGTAAGCCACCATCTGTTGAATTTGGTTTTGAGTTTTGTTAACACGTATTTTTTGACACGGTAAATAAACTTAACAAAATCATAACATATTGGGCCAGTTATAATTTTAGGGAAATTATAGAACATGGGATTTTTCGAAAATTACAAACTCCCTAAATATAAAGTTTACACCAGTTTAGATTCTTTAACCAAAGAACAAAGCAATTTCATTCGAATTGTTAAAAAGTAGTCAAAAATTTGTAAAATTTACTAAGCCAGAACATTCCTAAAATCTGCCACCCCGAGGGACGGAGCTAGTCCTCGGACAGTTCAAGTCTAGATAAAAAATTGCCCCAATGTCCAATCAACAAAACTAAGGAAAAATACCCCAAGCAAAATTTGAAAAGTGGGGAAGTCGAAATTCTAATTATGGGCAACAAAGCTTCCATCATTCTGAAGTAGAGTGTAGCGCATTTAAGGAATATGAACTTTGCGATTGCTGAAATATCCACCAGATTCGATATTTACAATTCCCATAAAATTACAACGGCCTCCCCTCTCCCCCGATATGCTATAATATTTTAAAATGTATTTTTCATGTCAACAAATGTCTGTTAACAAAGCGCAACCAAATACTCAACTGAGTTTTGCATACTAAAAAATTCCAATCTTTCTGAGTAAAAAAGATTTGTTTTTACCAAGTTAAAATGAAATTATAATTTTAAAGCTGAATGAAAAAAAAACGACAGAACGAAATAGATCTGAAAATGAAATGTAGTGCTACTATTACCTGAAGTGATGTCTGGCTAAAAGGAAATGGTATCTTCAACAATCACAGATTAAAGTCCCATCCTAATCATAGTTGGAAAATTCTACAGATTATGATTCCACGCTGTCTTTTCTACGTACCACGTGTCCGTTTCAAGCGTAGAGTTGATATAATTTCAATTAGGACATGGATCTTGGTCTCTAATTTTAAACGGCAACACGGCATTCCATCCTCAAGTGTGTTTCGATCAATTAAAAATTCCCATCAAGTTTAAGATGTGTCGATTTCCTGTCGCGTTGAATATTAAGGCCATTTTTGCTCATACTGGCCATTATGTTTCACATTTCTAAACATGCAAGATTAAATCATAACGCGATTTTGCTTCATTAGTAATTATACTTCAAACAATTTCTTTTGTAACGCAGTGAATGAAACACTTATGAAGTTGTAACAATTTTGCAAAACTGCAGATCATGGAATACATGTAGATCGAACTAATTATATGTCAACGCAGTAACAATGATCCTGTACGTGTCCATAAAATAAACCAATATTTTATTATCAATTTTACAGTGTGTCGATAGACAATCGACAATTTACTTGAATGTGAAACAGGAAAAGTTACATACACTTCGAGAAAATAAAAAGGAAAAAAGTTTTTTGCTTATAACTTTTTTGTATCTAAATCGTTGTCCAAATAAATTTTTGATTTCAACTATGAATCATATTGTCCATAACCATGTAAATTTCTATCTAAAAATAATATGTAGTTCTTGAGCTATGAGTGAATAAATTAAATTTTTTGTGTTTTAGGTGGGAAATAAAGATAGGAATCAAGACGGCTATTGCAGCTACAAAACTCTTTTGACAATATCTTAGACAATACCATATATTTACCAAAAGTGAGAATGTCGAGAAAAAACGTTTTCAGCTAAGACAGGAAATCGTAAAAAAGCAGTACTCATATTTTGAATTATTTTTCAGATTTTTGTCTTCTATATATATGTTTTATTCTAAAACACAAATATTGTTGCAGTCGGTCACAAAATCTTTCTTTTTAACGAATATATAGAAAAATTTTGCCATCTTTTTATTGCTCAGTCGTATTAAAAACCGGGAAAATTTAAATGGAGAAGAGGAGAATCACTAAATAAATAATTGAAATCATTTCTTTCGTGGAAATCGGGCTAACTAACCAAGAAATATCAAAAAGAATGGGCAGAAGCCAACGACTTATTAACAATTTTTGTTCGAATCCTTCGGAGTATAGGCAAAACATGAAAAGAACTGGAAGAGGAAAGATTACTGACGACAAACTGCAGGAAATAGTCGAACTAGCTAAAGGTAAAGTAATTTCGTCGAGTCAAATAAAGCATCAGCTTTCTTTGGATATTTCAAAACGGTCTAATAATAATTATTCGAGCAGAAGTGACATGTACAGCAAGCTTGCAGAAAAGATTCGAAAAAAGTTTCACTGAGATATAGACTTCCACCCATTCTTTTTGATATTTCTTGGTTAGTTAGCCCAACTTCCAATATAGGCAACTTTATTGTATAGGTGGTACAGATTAATTTCGCCGCGCGACTTCGCTTCATTCCAAAATGTCGATGTCTGAATTCAATGCTCCCATCAATACCCACGTCTTTTAATTAGAATTTCACCAAAAGACGCAACAGCATGAGGTTTTGTCTAAGTTCTGTATTGTATAGGCAAATTGGCGTAAAAAGTTTTAAGGGTTTTGCATTCTTTTACGTCAACTTCGAACGTGTACGGAAAGCATAAATATTTAGTGTAGAAAAAGCAACAATATTTCTATTTTGATAACTCTTTAATACAAATTATGATAATTAATAATCGAAAAAGTGATGTTTGTTAAAATTATGAATTTATTACCTAGGTTTGCATTGAGAAATGCATCTTTAAAAATCTAAAAAACTTAAAATTTAATGAACAACGTTTTTATTCCCTCTCAATTTTCTCTTCATCCATTTTTGATGAATGATTTTTATAATTGGATAAACGTGTTGGTGTGACCTCCGTAAGGTTCAGCCGTCCTTAAAGATGTGGCTTTTCCTTTAAAAAGTATTCCTAAAAAGTGAATGAAGAGAACATCGAGTGGGAATAGAAATTTATTTCATTACATTTTAAGTTTTCGATTTTTAAAAATCTATTTATCAACACAAACCCGAATATTCAATTCATAATTTTAACAAATATAACTTTTTGGATGTTGAAGTATCCTCATTTGTGTCAAAGATATATCAAAATAGAAATATAGTTGCCTTTTGAACCTTAAATATCTATGATTTCGGCACACGTTCAAAGTAGACGTAAAAGAAAAGCATGGTGGAAGTATAAGAAAATCATAATGACGTAAAAGAATGCAAAACAGGGTGTTGGGTTTTGGAAAATAGATGTTGATTTGGACTGCAAAATAATCAGTGTTTTTGTAAAAATAGAATGTTAAGACAAGAATTTTAACTGATTTTTTCTGAACACTTTAAAAATTTCGGTATTCACTCATCCGCACCTCGTGGCCTCACTGCTAGTAAGAATCTATCCATCGACAGACAATATCAATTAGGCATTTGTTCTTGTGGAGAAAGCCAATACTGGGATTAGGCGTTTTTACTTTTTTCTACAGTGCCTGAAAAGAGAACACGTAAGTAGAGACTAACCGTCAGTTTTTTGTGATAATAAACCTCATTTTTAACCGTTTAAATAAAGTCTCTTTCTGCTTTGAATTTAAAAAAAAACGCATTTTTTCAGACAGTGATTTTTTAGTTAAAAGCACAATTACTTTTCTAAAACCCTGTAATATTCAACAAATCACACACTTTAGCGTGTTTGCTCTCCATCTTCCCAATTGTTTCTTGAAGTGAGGCTACAAGAAATGTCACAGTACATGTACTGTTCTGTTACGGCTGGGCGATCTAGATTTAACTTCGGATTCTTGATCTTTCAAGAAATTTCATATACATGCAGGGGATCTTAATTCGGGTAAAAGAAAGTAGATTACCAGCTCAATTAACCGAATACGAGGTTAATGCAGAATATACAAACAAAGCATAAAAAAACAATACAACAGATCTTTTGTTCTTTCTAACAGGACATTTAAAAAAACCCAAAAAATCTAACAACCCTAGTTACACTATATATATATATATAGGGGATGTCAGATTTGTTGTTAAGGTTAATAGATCTACATCGATTTATCCACCACGAGAATGGATTCTCACGTAATCCACGATGGGAATAAAACCATGAGCTTTGGTCACCATCAATCCACGAAGGATTCTAATACAATATATTGTTAAACCACTTTTTGCATTTATATCAACAGTTGAACTCTACACGTATAATTAAACAAATAAACTGTCAGTAGACAGACACTAACAGAAACTTGGTCAAATATCTGGACGAATACACCATCTACGTTCAAGATGCCTGACTTTCCAATGCTGCTATTCAGAAGTTCCGACTAGGATTGTATGATACAAATTAAATGATAAATTTTAGATGAGATCTTGCTGTTAGGCTAAATCTAATATCAGTAAACGACTGCGTATATTCGACTCGTTAATCTAATTTCATATTCTCAGGATCCTAAAAGATATAATCTCTATAAATTTTAATTAGCTTGATAAAAAAAAGATCGTCAAAACATTTGAATGTCATAGGCGGTTAGTCGGACATCTTGAACTTGTGAAAGATGATCGGGCAATGTTATAAGATAAAAGTATGGTAAAATAGCTGTTTTAAACTTTCTGAATTCTCCAAAATACAATCAAGTGGAAATTAATATTAATTTATAATTTAAATTGATTCAGAGTTTTTGCCCAAATTTTTTTTTTGCAATTTAATTTGGTGAATGAAAAGTTTAAGTAAAACAAACAGAACAAAAGCATGTTGTTTAGTTTTTTATTTAGTAGTTTAAGAACCTTCTTACATGGGTATACATGTGCCGGTACTCACCGTCTCAATCTTGCTCTGCCATGATTTAATCCAATTGACTTTAAAGGAACGATCACCAGAAGGTACAACAGAGCTTCATAGATTACCAAGCATACGCTCTAAGAATATATCTCTTTGTTGGGAGACGAACAATACGGCGTAGTGTACATAGATAAAAAGCTGACCCTATAACCTAGATAGTTTTCAGGGATACATCGAACAAAGGTGTCCTGTGAATTCTCAATGCGGAATCATCATAGACAACCTAAAATCTAAAAAGGTCAAAACAACTTTGGATGTTTTTAATTGGTTGGTTCATGAGATTTATTCACAACTCTATTTACCTTATTAAACTCCAACAGAGAAGGTGTTTTAAAAGTGGATAGGTTACGTAAAGAACTGTAAACCTGAAAATGAGTCCGAGACATTATACTACATGGCAGGTGGGGTTGGAGCCATAGAAAGAAAAGATTGCGATGGTTACAACCGGGTCTTGAGAACAATAGTGCGAATATTTTGAAAAACATTCTTTAACATTAAAAAACTGTTTCAACTTAAATGAAAAAACTTATATTAAACATTATTTACAAGGTAATAAATGGTTATATAACTTAAACATGGGATACTCCTGAGTCCATGGGAGGAAGCCTTAAGCATGATCAAGAACAAAGTAAATAGAGATTTATCAATAAATTGAATAAATAGTCTTATAAAAAGAATGAGGTCTTCATGCGCCACTGTTATAACTTCTCAGGTTTTTGGATTTTTCTTTCACTGTAAATCGTTCTCAAATATGTGATTTAACGAACAAGAAACTCTTATAAACTAAAGTAATGCTGATCTGAAGCTCAAACCCTATATTTAGGAATTTTATTATTTTATGATTTTTTTTTGATTTTATGTTTAATTCCTTATTACAATTCGTGTAATTGGTTGACGCGAACCGAGTTATTGGATGCAATCCCAGATAACGGTAACAATTTTTTTCACATGTATAACCATGTTTAATATTAGATTTTTTTAGTTGATACGGTTTTTTATGTTAAAAACAATCATTTAAAAAAAATTCGCGTTATTGGTCGTCACCTTTCACACTATAGGTCATAAGACCAGATACAGACACACGAAGACCTATGTTAGAAGGCTCTTAAGCAACGAAATATAGAAAGCCACTCTAGCTTTCTTATTTTTGTTCATGTTTCGATTTTATTTTTTCTTAAATTCTTTGCAAATAAGTTTGATTGCAAAAAAAACTAACTTTGACTAAAAATCCTGGAATGTAAACTTCTTACCATACCTGAAATTAAAAAAAATGAGGGATAGGCTATTGTAACCACAATTCGCGTTCTGAAACTACTTCTACGGTTTTATTTCTATAAAGTCATACACAAGTGGGTGGTCAATATGCACGAATCATTGGATCTGAAATTGAAAAAATTCATGATGAGTGACTTGGTTTACTATGATACTCTAAAATTGCATGGTGACCATGTCACACTTTAAGCTATCTTCGGCGGAGGGTATCACAGAAATTTTATGCAAAATATAAGGCAATAGTTCCCTTGTGTCGTCAGCGTCTGAAAATGATTCTTTGATTTATCAGTTGTGTCATTGATATCGAAACCAAGCATTGAATTATGGATATAGTCCAGCAAAAAGAGGTTTCAAATGTTTCAACTCGTTGGATGAACAATTTTGAAACAAACTTTTGGATCTACTTTAGCAAACCAATAACTTGGGTAATTTTGTGTACAAATAACAAAATTCATCGTGTGTTAACACTCATCGCCGTGTTGGTGGGTTACTTGTGTTTCTTATATTTTCATCATTCATACTCAATGCAGAGAGATAAAGTCATATTTTCTCATGGATCATCTGAACCGCGGCGGATTAAAGATTAACAGATGCTAAAATCAACATTCCTTGATGCATAAAATAATTAGGTTTGCGCACGCTCACGAATTTGCATGATTTCACACACGGCATCACCTCCTCATCTTTTAGTTGAGGCGATACACTATCTGGACAAAGAAAATCAATTAATCGATGGCGCGTTGGCATTGTTTGAAGATCAGCTAACTTTCAAGTCTTCAGGTGACGAGATGGCTGTTAAATTTGATGACATCGTTGCCTTTGGATGCTCAGATGGCACGGAAGTTGAGCAAGGGCCCCATCTTCCATCACTGTACTTCTTTGTAATGGAACCAGGTAATCAAAACATTAATACAAGAAAATGAGGAAGAATCGCTCGTTTTTAGGTTCTATCACTCAAATTTTGAAACAAGTAATTTTTTTTAACCACAGTTCGTTGTGTAGATGAAGAATTAGGTAAATTGGTGAATTTTTATGATCAAAACGCTCTTGATAGCGGTGAGTACAATTTATAAGCAGATGAGTTATGGTCTGGAAGCGAGCAAGAAGAATTAGATGGCGATGAGTTCAATGATGGTGAAATGGATTTCGAGTTTAATGAACCCCAAGATAATGTTATTGATTAAATTCTTTGTCGCTCATCCTTTTAGCGAAATTTATTTTTATTGGTCTGTTAAATACTACTCGAATCGATTTAAAACTCTCCCAAAATAGCTCGTGGCACTATGAAAACTTGATCGTATGAGTCAAGTGAGAAAACCTCTATCAAGAGAATAAACACGTGGTAGGTAATACCTAATTCTCTAAAAATATACAGTTTATTAGTCCTGTGAAACGAATTTCTGATTTTCAAGTAATTACACTTTCATTGGAAATGTTAATCCCCGAATCATATGGATCTGAACAGTAACCTTAAAGCCGTCAGCTGTCGCATTTGAAATATCTAGTTCGTAGGGAGTTATTGTCCATTTCAGTTCTTGATTGAGGTTCTGATCAATGAAAACAGCTTTGCGTTAGTTTGTTTTACCTCATTTCCCGTTTAAGACTTCCGACTTTCCGATGCCGATATTCAAAACATTCTTTTTCTGTTATTTTATAATATTAAAGACAATGATTAATGTTAGAGAGATTATTGCTGTTAGGCTCAGGCCAATCTCAGTAAACCACTGCCCATATTAGACTCGAAAATTTAACCCCATGTTCTCAACACCCTAAAAGATAGAATCTTTGTAAATTTTCATTGACTTTTTATAATAAAAATACAAAATAAAGAACTTTTGAATGTTCACACCGGAGAGTCGGATGGGAAATGGTGTAAATACACATATTTCATATCGGAGTAAAAAATAGAGACGAGCCCTCTTAGTTCTGAGTATTCCATCCAATGATTATGTGCAAAATGTCAATTGACAACAAGAAATGCACAAGACTTTTAATCAAATTAGTGACAAATGAAGAGATTATTCTCTATATTTTGCAGACCTATACTCAATTATTATTCTCTGCAGCTTTCGGATGAAGTTTGTGGATTTGGGGTAAACAAGATTTTGAACCTCTTCATCTATACTATAGTACTATTTCAGGAGCATCATTTCAATTCACGTATTAGGCTTCTATGTATCAACTTATTGTATTTGAAATGACCATTTTTAGGTGTTAATATATTTATTTTGAGCAGAATTTTTACTGAATGTGGTCAGCGATTCGATCGTCTTCTACCTAATGCCATAAACACTATTCTCAGAGACAAATTGCGATAAAGTTTTGCTATTCTCGAACAATTTCCATCTAACGTTGGATCTCCTGGGTTATATGTCGACATCGATACTCTTATCCTTGAACCAATGCAATGACTATCTTACCACTTCATCTTACTGAGATGGTCCAGCTGGTGATCGTCGTAGTATGGTGGCTTCCAAAGTGAACACATACGGAAATACGGATTATCCACCCCCACGAGGGTGCCAGAGTCAGTATATTTTAGCGGAAAACTTAGTTATATAATAGATTAGAGAACTGTGGACATTTTTACTCGTACATTCTCATCATAAACTCTGGTGCCACGAACCTACGAATGACAGAATTCTTGATTATGTAACGTCTTCAGGAGTTCATATTTCCGTTGTCTCCAGGGGCTTTGTTCGGCGATTACGTGTGCTCCACAAACGTCGACAGCTACATATCTGAGCGTTCTACATTTCCCTCTGGTACATAAAGGTAAACGTGGAACCATCAACTTTATCAAGGATTATAATGTGTATATCTGCCCTTAACATGA
Source organism: Thelohanellus kitauei (assembly GCA_000827895.1). NCBI lineage: Eukaryota > Metazoa > Cnidaria > Myxozoa > Bivalvulida > Myxobolidae > Thelohanellus > Thelohanellus kitauei. The sequence continues at coordinate 145,482 of JWZT01003741.1, forward strand.
TGTAAAATGTATGAAATCCCAGTCATTGTGATAATTAAACAGAAGATTCTATCTTGTTTTGATATGCTGAATGGATTGAGTCCTTTGATTGAAGTACAAAAAGTTTATAATCCTCTGTTATCTGTGATAGGAGTTGGTTTAGATACGCCTACCCTTTTTCGGTTGGTTTATCGTTGTTGGTTACCGAGTCTCATCGACGCCCCCCTGGTATGGGTATAGTTTTCGCTCCGACCCAATAAGACATAACGTCTATTATTTTGGGCGATTCGTTTGTTAAACCAAAATTTTGAGCCGTTAATTGGGCATAGAAATATTCCTAAACAATAAACAACTTGTCAATAGTCAGAAAGAAACAAATGGCTATTAGGCTGAATCGGCGATAAAATGGCGTGTGGCTGGTCTTAGTGAAACAGGGTTATAAATTACTACCTGTTTATATGAGTATCCCCTCGAGTGTATTCCGTGTTTTCTGATACCTTTATTTGGGTCCAAAAAAACATTGTTGGTAATTTAGTATCAGTTGGTTATTAACACTAGGAGTAGACCCACTACTGAGTAAAAAAAACGGCTTGAGACACTCAAATACGTGCCTGAGGAGAGTTTCGCAGTTGCGTCAACCTATACAACATTTGACCAATAAGCAGGGTTATTGTCTAGTTAAATGAGTGATGTTTGGGGTTCGTAATATTAGACCAGCGGAATACCCCAGTTTTCGAAGCTGATAGAAATCGACCCTTATTTAAAAGATTTCCAGTCCGACTTTGAGTATAGGTAGGGACTCAAATTCATAGATACCAACAATTTCAAGACTCCTTGAACGAGATCGAGACGAGTGAAGAAGGTGGGTTGGACAAGTTTAGCCAATCATACCACAATTTTGGACTCAACGTGGACCATGATAACCTAGTAACTTGTCTAGAGTGGATACCGGGAGCAAAATCTGTTTCCCTAGTAGGTGATTTCAGTACTTCGAAATCTTATAGATAACTGGAATCCTGATGAATTCATGTTCGAGAAAGAAGACTACGGAAAATGGAGCCTCAAAATTCCACCTACATTCGAAAATAAACCCCGAATTGAGCATATGACACGCTATAAACTGTGCATTGAAACCCAAAATGGGGACAGACTATACAGATTATCGCCTTGGGCAAAATATACAATCCAGAACAAGGAGACGCATCTTTTTGAAGCCTATTTGTGGCGGCCCAAAACTACGTATCAATGGAAATATGATTGGCTTCTCGTCAATGAACCAAGAGAAGAGAGTTTGCGAATATACGAGGCACATGTTGGTATATCATCTGAAGGTTACCAGGTCGCAAGCTATTCCCACTTCAAAGAAAAGGTATGCAACTACTAGCTGATATACGGCTCATAAGGATCGAAGTTCTCAAGGTTTTGCAATCGATAAATTTTTTACTTTCACTTGATGAAGATCGAAAGTGGCTTCATTACTTCAATGTTGTTGTGATTTTTTCACCTTTAATAGGAATATGAATAACGAGGGTTATTTGTATTTTGATATTGCTTTCTTGATATATGTAGGAAAACTATGCCCATAGTCTATATAGCTCTTGATTGATAGATCTTGATAAAGATAAACACTTTATGTAACAATTTACGCTTGTTTCCATTTTTCAAGAAATTGCGTTCAAGCCTGATTTCGATTTATTAGCCTGTGAATGAGACTAATAACCGCCGATTATGTTTTGTAAAAGCCTGCTCAGTCGAACCTTCTTGTTTCTGAATTAACGTCTCATAAGATTTATATTAATGTCCCTTATTCATCAAACGATATTTGGGCCATATCACAGGTCGGCTGCACCACTGTTAATGCTGATGACAGGCTTTCGGTACTCTTTAAAAAATTTGACAAGGATGTAGCAGATAAGCCTATATTAGAGCCGGAGCGCCATTTTTGGATTTATCACCTCTGCTTTGCCATCTCAACGATGTACTACATTGACTTTATTGATCAAAGTTGGTGATAATTCAAATGATTCGTCATAAAAACAAATAGCATGTTGAGTATTTCCTTTTTTTTTAATCTAACACCCTTAGTTCCTTTGGTGTGTAGTTTGACCTTTCGAGAATATCTGAACTAACCAAAACTTAAGCCTAGAGTACTTAGAATTCGATCTAACTAAGCATCTGTTCTCATTTATATTTTTGATATAAAGGTTATCCCGCATATACTATATCTTGGGTACAACACAATACAACTGATGGCAATCATGGAGCATGCATATTACGCCTCGTTTGGATATCAAGTCACCTCTTTTTTTGCCGTTTCCAGGTTGTTTTCTATTAATCTAGTCGGTATGGAACACCCGACGAACTTAAAGATTTGATAGACGAGTGTCATCGGTGGGGAATCAGAGTCCTGCTGGATATTATCCACGGACACGCTTGCAAAAACACAGAGGATGGGCTGAACCAGTTTGACGGCACAGACGCTTGCTTTTTTCACGAAGGTGGCAAAGGGCACCACGAACTATGGGATAGTCGTCTTTTTGATCTCTCCAAATATGAAGTGAAACGTTTTTTGTTATCAAACTTGAGATGGTTTTTGGAGGAATATCATTTTGACGGTTTTAGGTTCGATGGTGTCACTTCGATGCTCTACCATCATCACGGAAATTACATGGGCTTCTCGGGAGACTATCAAGAATATTTTGGGTTGCACGTGGACGTCGATAGCACCGCGTATTTGCAGTTAGCGTCCCACATGCTTCATTTGTACTATCCTAACATTGTAATGATTGCAGAAGAGGTGTCTGGCATGCCGGCCCTTTGCAGACCCGTTCAAGAAGGGGGTATAGGCTTTGACTATCGTCTAGCTATGGCAATTCCCGATAAATGGATCAAGCTAATTAAAGAACAAAAAGACGAAGATTGGAATATGTGGGATATAGTCTACACCCTTATAAATCGTCGACATGGAGAAAAGCACGTAGCCTATGCTGAAAGCCATGATCAAGCGCTCGTAGGGGATAAAACCTTGGCGTTCTGGCTTATGGACTCTTCTATGTATTGGAAAATGTCCAATTTATGCGACAGAAACATGACTATAGACCGCGGAATCGCCTTACACAAGCTCATCAGGTTAATAACGATGGGACTGGGTGGTGAGGCCTATTTGACATTTATGGGTAATGAGTTTGGGCATCCCGAGTGGCTCGATTTTCCCAGGGAGGGCAATCAAAACAGCTTCCACTATGCTAGGAGACAGTGGCACCTAGTTCACGAAGAAAGCCTCAAATATAGATATTTAAACGAGTTTGATCGCCATATGCAGCATTTGGAAAAGAAATACCATTTCCTTCGATCCCCACAAGCTTTCGTGTCTAAGCATCACCAGGACGACAAAATCATTTGTTTTGAACGTGGTTCACTGTTATGGGTCTTCAATTTTCATCCAACGAAGTCCTATTGTGATTACCGGGTCCCCGTTTCTACCCAAAAAGAGTTAATGTTTTGTTTATTTCAGCTATCGCGTTGTATTATGTAGCGACGACGAAATATTCGACGGCCAAAACAGGGTCGATAAGAACCAGGTGCATCATGTGCAAGACTATGCATACTTAACAATGGCATTTTCGATAATGATTTACATTCCATCAAGAGTAGCTGTTGTTTATTCCCCGATATAAATGTATTAACGTTAAATTATCTCAATACATCTATGTTGTGAATCATTCCATTTTCAAGTTTTTGACTAAAATTCGAAAATCTAATTTTTTCGAAATGGAAAATCGTTTTAAAAAGCTAATTTTTGATATTGGAAGAGCGGCATAATAATCTAAAATTCTTTTCTGTTTGTTCTGAATTTGGGATCGTTTGGTATCTCATTTCGCTCAAATGCTTTAATACCTTTTTAATATTGTTCTACTCTATCCTGCCAATAGATTGTCTGAGCAAGTGGATATCATTAATTTCATATTTGACCAAAACAGGTTTTTGCAGTCCTGATCTTCAATAAAAACCCAGGAGTACATTTTCTGTCCAGATCTTGAGTAGTTCAAGTAGTCCCCCAGACAATAATTCACTTGGGATGGGTGTGAATATATAGTTCTGAAACTTTTCTGGTCCCGGTTAAATCATGCCTCTAACTTGAATTCTAGGGATCCAAAAACCGTCATGTTAACATATTTCTGGTTATATGGTATGTAAAGATGAACGGTTAACATCTCGGAACTACACTCCGGGAAAAAAGACACGAATAAACAATTTTTTGCTTACAACGTTTTTGTATCTAAATCATTCTCAAAATAAATTGTTGATTTCAACTATAAATCATATTGTTCATAATCATGAAAATTTTTACCTAAAATTCAACTCTTGAGTTGAGTGAATAAAAAAAAATTGTGTTTTAGGTGGGACAAAAAGATAGGAATCAAGACTGGCTAATGCAATTGCAAATCTGTTGAGACAATATCTTAGACAATACCATATATATACCAAAAATGAGAATATCCAGAAAATTTTTTTGAGTTGGAACATGAAATCGTGAAAGAGCAGTACTCATATATTTTGAATAATTTATCCGATTTTTGTCTTTCTGGTATAATTTTTGGCAAGACTTTACTTAGGGACCGGCAGAATTGGTAACTTTTGAGTGCATATCCAGGATGTGGGCAACCTAAAAGGTATAATTTGAAAACTTCCCGTGCGGAAATTGCTTCTAGGTCGTATAAATGCTTCATAAACAATCACTACTTTTTAAGTATTGAGAGTTCGCAAAACTATAATGGCTTATTTATTAATCTCAAGATGATTGGTCTTTAATTATTTCAACCCCAAAGAATGAAATATATCATGATGGTATAGTTTATTTCATTATAATAAACTCAACATTTATCTGTTAGTAAGTTTAATCTAGGACCCCTCACAGTTTTAGTTATTACTGAATAATTTTTACAATTTCCAAAATTCTAACATGAATCTTGAGGAGATTCGACGGCGTGAATAAAGGTTATAAATATCACACATATTACAAGGTTCTTTGCTTCTATTAAGAAAACGCAATATGTCTAAAATTATTGTGTTGTTTTTGTTTCTGTTTTTCTATATTTTTTTTGGTTTTATATTTTTTTAATATTTTTATTAAATAAATTTTTCGATTCTTTTTATTTTCCTAAAAGTTTATTCTCGGCTAAAAAGACAACCAACAATTGAAACTATACAAACTGAGTCTTTCAATAACATTAAAAATATTCCTATAAATGCCTCTATGTTT
>JWZT01003741.1:172847-186962 GCA_000827895.1 Thelohanellus kitauei
CTTCAGCTCTTTTCGCGGATATTGAATGAAAGCACTGACATCGGTGCCTCTGCTCAGTGCTGGTCTTTCTAAGAGGAATTTCACAAAAATTTGAAATCGCATAAGAATTGCTGTGAATGAAATCAATCAAAGACACTACTACCGGAAAAGATATTTTCGAATGTGGGGAAAATTCAAGGTATATAAATTTAATTAAGATGGCAGAAAATGGAAAGTATTATCACAGATTGTTCTCAATTCTTGGTAAGAAAGAACGTTTATTTAATGAGGAGTCTGAGTGACTGTGTTGGAGAGGTCGATTTCAACAAGCAATTGATATTTTTACAATATATAAAAGACCTTGAAATTTTATGCAAAGGTGTGCTTGACATTAAACATGTCACGGGTCCACTTGTGAAAATTATTACTTTTATAAGGTAAAAGAGGTTTAAATAAGACAACGGATCAGACTTCACAAACATTGCAGTTAGGATCACAGTGATGTTCTGTGTTATAGAGAAGTATGCTGGTTGGGTTTGGGAAAATTTATGAGGTGTAGAACAATTTAAAACTGAAATTTTACTGTATTTGATATTATAAATAAAATTACAGATTTTTCGTAACTCAGAAAATCACCGTGGCCTTCAGATCTAGGGATAAGGTTAATCTTGTTGAGCATATGAAAGAGCTTAACATCAAACTTCAAGGGAATGGCATTTTGGCTCACGAAATGTACTCAACAGTTAGGGCAATAAAGTTTAAAAAAAACCTGTTTTATCGACAGCTTAGTCATAAATTAAAACCCACTTTCTAAAACTGGAAAATATCGCACTGAAGATTACACCGATGGAGAATACACCAATATGATATCTGCACTGGACGATAAAATTACCCTTCGTTTTGGTAACTAAAATATTCTGTTGAGTTTGAAATCTTGTAATCATCCATACCAACTGATGTTGAAAAGGTACTAGGTGTTTTACAACATGAACTAATTGATTTGCAGGGTGACCCTACTCTAAAAGAAAAATTCTAATCTAAAACCATTGAAAAATTTTACGTGTAGAAGGAGTCTAAGTTACTCAACTCGCTAACGATCGTCAAGAAACTACTTGTTGTGTTAAGCTTTAAATACATCTAAGAACAAAAATTTTCGACCATTAACGATAACAAGACAAAGCTACGTTCCTAGAAAAATGATTTTAACGTTCAGTCTGTTCTGAGAATTTCCATTTAACACATGCAACCAAAGTTCAAACAAGTTGTTAATAACTTTGATCGACCACAAACGTATCATTAAATTCATTATTTATTAAAATAAATGAGGTTAAATTGTTGAGATAATGTTTTTGTCCATACATTTAAACATTACATAAAATACAATTTATTAATTGCAGCATTGGTGGATTACTGCCTGATTAAGGTATTAATGTGTTAACCCGGCCCGCAAATACAATTTATTAATTGCAGCATTGGTGGATTACTGCCTGATTAAGGTATTAACGTGTTAACCCGGCCCGCCTTGTGAAGACGTTGCTCGCCTCTGATATATATGATATCATATGGCAACTAAACAGCCCCGAATGGTCGAGAAAGTGATCGCTGGGTGAGCATCGATGGGTCGGGGGGTACGGCTCCAGCTGGACTCAGCTTTTACGTTTACATTTGGATTTAAATAACATCTTAAAACACAAGTTTGAATTAATATCTCGAAATTTCTGATCCAAATAATTGAAATCAAATAGAATCTGTATTTTTTGGAAAAAACGTCAAGCCTAACGTTTTTAACAATTTCAAATAAATGTCACTGCTCACAGAGTAGCAACACATGCTTCTATTCAGATTGATCTTTTGATGCTGGATACAGGTTTCATCTTTATCAGTCTTAGAGCGTAGTTTTGAAAAAAATCAACTCGTATTGCATGTATGTTAATAGTTCATACTTTTTTACAGGGTTAGATAACTAGAAAATGTTAAACATTTAATCGTTGTTCGGCTAATTTCGCCGAGTCTTGTACATTAAATTGTGGAGATCGAAGAGAGGGAAAGTGCTGCAAGCGATTAAACTGTACACCTTGATCTTTTTATGTAAATGCAAATTCTGGTATTTGAATTTATCCTCCATGAATGGTATCTATTCATGTTTCACATGTATATCGAATTTGATTCATTCCTATGCCCGTTTGAACGCAGTTGGCGCTACTGAAAGCTGTCTATTTGATAAAAAAAGTGATAATTATATTTATCATTGCTTTTTGACATTTTGTTTCGAAAGATTTAGCTTACCAACACATTAAGGCTAACTCAAAGTTTTTGAAAATATATTTACGAGATATAAATGCTAACAAACGAGGTTTTCATGACATTTCAAATCGACAACATTTTCAGATAAATTAACTGATACGAAAATCAAATTATTCCAGGTACTTTGTTTTTCTCTAAGTCTATGTTCGACTGGATTCAAAATCAATATATAATCGTGATTATTTCCAGGAGCTATCAGTAGCTAATCACAAACATGATGGCAGTTATTGAATGAGCCAGATTATTCCTAAAAAAGAATCTTACTATACACACTCGCAACGATTCGATTTATAAAATACAAATAATTTGCAAACTAATATAAATTTTCCAGATCTTCACGTAAATAGCTTTTGAGAAGCGGAAATGTGTGGATACGTTTCAATATTTTACAAAGAAATTTTTTTAAGTCCTGCGTTGATCGAGAATGCATAGGCTTATGAATCTCGAATGCCTTCAAAGAAACCAGATTCTTCAAGATTAATATTGATTTTAAGATCTATAATCAATATTTAGATTATGACGGGGAAGCTAGGCTTCGATGAAAAAGCAAACTGATAACAACGAATCCTGGTGTTATAGGGAAGCAGGCTTTTATGGTTGTACAGATTGAATGTAGCTCATTTAGACAACGTTCAACAATCCCTCGTTCGAATATTGAAAATAAGGTATATCTCAAAAAACTGGTAAAATAACACTCGCGATCACAGCATTAAGTCACCAGGTGTTTGAGCTCAATATATTATGAACTGAATGAAGAAGTGGGCTCTTCCTGTAAATGATCACATGAATCAAACCTACAGTTATAATATCTTAGTCGCGGAGCAGTGGGTGTCAAGTTCGATACAAGCCCATATGGTTGAGACTGGTAGCCATAGAATTCCAAACATGACTTCTCCTTGCTAACGCCCTCGAACAATTAATTTAGGTCCAGTTTACACAAGAGTTTGTTATCATTTCCCGTAACCATATAATAAAGAATGTAAATGAATCATTCAAAAACAATGGCTCAGTCTCCCGAATTAAATAGGATAATTTAGAAACGTTTTGGGGACAAACATTTGTTGATGGGTGTAACGCCGTTGAGGCAGACACGCCAAATCTTATCTGATATCAATAGATAAGAACGTTGGGAACAATACAGAGGGCATCTTGTAGCAGTTCGTTTGAATCATAATCAAAGAAGGAATAGGAAGAGAATGGGTTCAAACAATTACTTTTGAAGGTTTGTTTATCACCCCTAGAATTATTTACGTGAGAACCAAACAATCCCTAAATATAGTGATGTAAACATTGTTCCTGTTCAGAATTTAATCGACGTTTCTAATTCTGAAAATCTCTAATATATTGAGAATACTATTTAGATTATTTCCCAGACTTATATTGTTTTTTGACGTGTCTAATCTGGTATTTTACAAATTTTATAGTACTAAGACGTCAACATGGTTAAGCTATATAGTTCTGACTTCTCAGTAGTTTACGAAGATAATTACAGTATAGTCTCTTAGGGAGTACTGAATGAGAGTGGATGAACTCGACGAACGCAAGATTTCTGCACCTCAGCCAAACTATTGGTTAAAACAATAGTTTGAATAATTGGCTCTTTAAGGAGAGATTCTCTATTATTCAATCAGAATTCAACAATCACTGGAATGCATTATGCCTAAACACAAGTATTTTAAGAACAAACATTTGAATTTCCATTCAAGAATGTCGAGGACTTAAAAGATGCCCACAATGGAGACATTTCGTTGATTAATTGAATGTTATCCGGCGTCTATTCCTCTGAAAAGCAGAATCAGTTCAAAGGTTGTTTGTATTAACTTAATTGTAACGTCAATTAAATACTCGTTACACCTATACATTGTGACACAATGTCGGAAAACGAGGAAAAACGAAATATGTTCGGGCTACCTGTCCGGATTCGAATAAAAGGATTTAAATAAATAAATAGTGTTAAATTAAATTGAACTAGATTGAGGCCATGTGAACCCCTGAGTGTTTGTTATTGTTTATGAGGAAAATACGTGTAAGTTTTAAAATAAGCGTTTTTCGAACTAGTAAGGTGGTGATGGTGAGTTAGAACTGTCAAAAGTTGGTCATAAGTACTGTTATGAAATATGGAAACAAACAGATTAGAGGTTCAAATCGTACAAAGGTAACAATTACACACAGATTAACAGTAAACTGACAAAAGGGGCAAGTCTTGAATCACGACCCCGATGTAAGATGCTTAAAAATGCAATTAAATTTTTAATCGGACGGCTATATATGATTTAATCTAACAAAGAAATTATATTGACGCCCACTACTCTAACTTAACCAAATCGTGTCGGGTTGTCAAAGCTTTCGACATCAAATTAGTTAATCGTCATTTGATTAGGCGGATCTCAAAGGATATTACTACGAGCAGGCGCATTCATTCTACTGAATATGGATCAAATACCGATAAAGCTGATAGAAAAATGTCAGGTATTTCGGTATTCATTATTTAGCTCCAAGCCCTCAACATTCCATTAAAATGGATTGGGTTCAATAGTTTGACCGTCGATTCCGATAAATACATCTGTATATGGGACCCCACTGCTCCTAAGTCAGAGCTAACAGTGGTTGACATATCGAATATTGCAAAAACTTCAAAATACGCTTGCAAAGCCGACTCGGCTCGTATTAACCCTCAAACTAAAATTATCGCTTTAAAAGCTGGTCTCAAAATGGTCGTATACAACTATGATTCAGGAGCACTTATAAAAGACTATACCTCGACTGAAGAAATTATCTATTGGAGATGGATTTCCGCAGATATGATAGCCATTATAACCACAACCTCAGTTTACCACTGGTCAATCAAAGATGAGCCTAAAGCTCCTGTTTTGATTTTCGAGCACGGCACGAAGCCTCCTGAGTCCCAGATAATTAGCTACAAAACGGATTCTACCTTTAAATGGTGTGCTCTCATTTCGATTATGGCTGAGAATTCTCGTGTTGTTGGTAGTATTCAGATTTCTTGCACTGATATAAAAGGTGTACAGAAGATTGAAGGTCATGCCTGCTGTTTCATGGATTTTCAAAGTTCCGAAAACCCTCACCCAACTAAATTATTTTGTTTTGCTTTACGTAGCACTGATTCAATGGTACTTTTCATACAGGAAGCCGGACCACCTTTACAAGGAAACCAACCCTTCTTACCACAAAGGATTAAAATGCATCCTAACCAAAATAACGAGCTGGACTTTCCAATTGCATTGCACACAAACAAAAAGTGTGGAATTCTTTCCATTTTAACACGAAACGGTTATATTCATCTGTTTGATGTTCAAACAAAGGACTTTATTTTCGTTAACCATATGGTCCAGGACACCGTACTTGCGTCTGCCGATATGGCTGTGGATGAGGGATTTGTGTTCATCACTAGAAGTGGTTACGTCAGGACCGTAGTGGTGAATAAGGATTCTATCATTCCTTACCTATTTTCAGTCAACAAAACGGAGTCTGCTTTGTCTGTTTCTTTAAAGTCTGGCTATCCTGGTTCCGAGAATGTTCTTCTAACCAAATTCAACGAATATTTTAAACTTGGTAAATATCTGGAAGCGGCCAAAATTGCAGCAAAAACTCAATCTCCTTTGATTCGAAATGCTGACACTATTGCTCGTTTCAGGGCTCAAAGTTTACCGGATGCAGGGGGAGCTCCAAGGACTGGTCAATTGCCCATAATAGCATATTTCAATGCTATAATGGATAGTGGAAAATTGAATCAACTCGAGAGTATGGAAATTTGTAATATCGCCTTTTTACAAAACAAGATAGATTTTATTGAATCTTCATTACGTAAGGACCAGCTAGAATGTACAAAAGAACTTGGTGATTTGGCCCGTCCACACAGTTTGAAACTGGCAGCATCAATTTATTTAAGAGCCAACTGCCCTGATAAAGTAGTCGAATGTTTTGCCGAGGCTGGTGATTATGATACAATTGTAAAATACTGTCAAAAGGTTAACTACATTCCAGACTACACGAGAATCGTTCGTTCTATAATCCTCAAAAGTCCAGAGCTAGCCCTCAAATTTTGTCTCTCAGTTCTCCAAACCTCTCCTGATGGACTGGATGTAACAGATATTGCAAAGTGCTTTATGGAGGTAAATCAGGTGCAACCTTGTTTAACATTTTTATCGGAGGCTCTTAAAGGCGATCTTCCTGAACAGGCAGAGCTTCAAACTAAGTTTTTCGAAATGGCTCTCTCTTTTAATCCTCAAATTGCAGACACATTATTCGCACAAAAGACCTATACCCATTTTGATAGAGTTCGCATCGGAAAAGCCTGTGAAGGAGTAGGTCTTATACAACGTGCGCTGGAGTTTTACACCGATATATACGACATTAAGCGTGCGATAGTCCAGACAGAACGCATGAATCCTGAATGGCTCGTTACCTATTTCGGATCATTGTCGATCGATAACTGCTTAATATGCCTTAAGACACTCCTTGCATACAATTTACGACAAAATTTGTTGATTGTGGTCAAGGTATCTAGTAAGTATCATGACTTGCTGGGTACTCCGGTTCTAATGGACATTTTTGAATCTGTGAAAAGTGCAGAGGGAATGTTCATGTTTCTTCATGAAATTGTTAGGAAGAGCCAGGATCCGGAAGTCCATTTGAAGTACATTCAAGCGGCATATAAAACTAGTCATTTCAATGAGGTCGAACGTATTTGCCGAGAAAGCGATTTCTACGATCCTGTAAAGGTTAAAAATTTCCTGTTGGAGTGCAAATTGAATGACCCAACACCTCTCATAATAGTCTGTGATCGATTTAACTACGTGCAAGAGTTGGTTCATCATCTTAACAAGAGTGATATGCTTAAGCATGTCGAAACGTTTGTACTTAAAGTGAACCCAAAAAGATTGCCTGAAGTTGTTGGTATTCTGTTGGACTTAAACTGTCGTGAGGAGTTTATCAGGAACATGATGATGAGTTGCCTTGTTACATACTCAATGGAAAGCCTCGTTGAAGAAGTGAGTAAGAGAAACCGAATAAAAATGATTCGACCACTTTTAGAATATATTTTATCAACAGATTCCAAAGACCCTTCAGTTCACAGTGCACTTGCTGTGGTTTACGTTGAAAGTAACAATCAACCTGAAGTTTTTTTAAAAGAAAACAATTATTACGATACTGTGTACGTTGGTAAGTATTGTGAAAAACGTGACCCGAAGCTGGCGTGCATAGCATACGAGAAGGGCTGTAACGACCAGCTTTTGATTGACGTTTGCTACAAAAATGGCTTGTTCAAAAATCTCTCGCGTTACGCCATTAATCGAAAAGATCCTTCACTTTGGAGAAAACTTTTAGATCCCACAAACGACTACAGACGTTCCTTCATTGATCAGACTTCCAAATCTGCACTTTCCGAGAATTTTGAAACTGAAGCTATTTCTGTGATGGTCAAATCGTTTATCGATATGGAACTTTCAAGAGAACTCATCGACCTACTAGAGAAAATTGTCTTGACCGACTCATCATACCGACCCCACAAGAGTCTACAGAATCTCCTTCTTTTAACAGCGATCAAAACAGATCCTTCTCGACTTTTGGATTACATCAACAGACTGGATAATTATGACGCGGCTGAGATTGCAAACGTTGCTATTCACAGCAATTTATACGAAGAAGCCTTTACGATTCACAAGAAATTGGACTCTCATCCTGCAGCTATCCAAATTTTGACTGATTATATCAAAAATATCGATCGTGCTTATGAATACGCAGAGAGGTGTAATATTCCTGCAGTCTGGAGCATATTGGCTAAAGCTCAACTTTCTAACAACTTAATCAAAGAGGCGATTGACTCGTTTTTGAAATCAGAGGATCACACATGTTTTAGAGAAGTTATATCATCGGCTTCGGGTCAGCCAATTCATGAGGCACTTCTCAAATACTTGATTATGATTAGGAAACAGGTCCGAGATCCCATCGTTGACTCCGAATACGCATATTGTTTGGCATACACGGACCGCTATGAGCAGCTGGTGGACTTCTTGAATCATCCACAAAACATTGAATCTATGCATGTCGGAGACAGGCTTTTCGAAGACGAAAAATACGAAGCATGCAAATTGTTATACAAGTACGCCAACAACTTTATGAAACTGGCTCTCACGCATGTTAAGTTGAACGAGTTCCAACAAGCCATCGAAATGGCTCATAAAGCTGGAAACACTAAAATGTGGAAGGTTGTGGGTCAGGCATGTCTTTCTGCTGGCGAGTACCGGTTTGCTCGTATCTGTGCGATGAACCTCGTAGTACATCCTGAAGAACTGCCAGAGTTGATTGCTTCTTACGAGGAGATAGGTAAATTCGAAGAGTTGATTTCGCTCATCGAAGCTTCTGTGAACTTAGAGCGCGCTCATATTGGTATTTTCACTGAATTATCAATTCTCTTTGCCAAATACAAACCATCTAAACTACGAGATCACCTAGAACTCTATTGGAACCGAATGAATCTTCCCAAGGTTATTGCTGCTGCAACTGCCAATCATCTGTGGGCCGAGGTTGTGTATTTGCATGACAAATACGAGGAGTACGACAGCGCTATTTTATGTATGATCCAGCACCCATCTATCGCATTTCACGAAGCTCAATTTAGAGACATCATTCAGAAGGTTAATAATCAAGAAGTACATTACAAGGCCATCAACTTTTACTGCGAATACAAGCCATTAATGTTGAACGAGTTGATGATTGCCATTTCTTCACGTGTCGACAATACAAAGGCCATAAATATGCTAAAATCTCTCGACGTTCTCCCAATCTGTAAGTCGTATCTTCTTGTTGTTCAAAAACTGAATTTGCCCATTATAAACGAGTCTTTGAATGAAATTTATATCGAGGAAGAGTGCTACGAAGATCTCAGGTCTTCCATTGAGAATTATAATAATTACGATGCAAGTAAACTGGCTAAGGAGCTCGAAAACCATCCTTCAGTTGAATTTAGGAGGATTTCGATTCTTATCCGGAAACTTTCTAATCGGTGGGGCCAAACTTTGGAAATGGCAAAAAAAGATTGCTTGTTTGGGGATGCTATCCTCTATGCCGCAGAATCAAGAGACTCTGAAATTGCTCAGAACTTATTGGAATACTTCATTTCAATTAATCGCCCCGACCAAATTCTCTGTCACCTATATTTCTGTTATGATATTCTTAAACCTGACCAGGTATTAGAGGCGTGTTGGATCAGTGACATGACGAATGTTTGCATGCCTTTTATGATCCAATTCGTAAAGGACTATTCATCAAAGGTTGATACACTGGAACAAAAGCCTGCGGCCAACGAAAGTCAAGACAACAACCAAGCGCAGTTCATTACACACGGATCGGGTCAGTTGATGATTGGTGCCGGTCCTGTAGGTGGAATGTCGGGTTCATATTCCAGTCAAGACCATGGTTTCAACAGAACCACGTATAGCTCTCCTTATCTATGAAAAATATTGAAGAATTAAAATTATCATGCTTAGTATTTTTTTCAATTTTTCGATACATATGTCACGAACTGATACGTATGCCCTTGATCTTTTAGTAATTCTCCTTGTGATCTTCCTTTATATTTAATACTACTGTATTGTATATTTTTCAGTATCGATCGGTTTGATAAATGTATCACACCCGAAGTCACCATACACATGAGTGAAGTAGATCACTTCACAATCTTTGCGATCCATTGCTTCCTAGAGTTAGAAAATTTTCACTTTATATAGTTCGGCGCCACCAATTATGAATACCTTGTCAATGTTTATGTCTTTTTCAACCCTACGTATAGCGTCATCCAGAGATGGGACCACAATGCAATCACAATCGTACTTTCTGTTATAAGGGTAATTACTTGACAGTTCTACTGATTACAACGTTGAGTCTTTTCGGCAGTGGACGGTATTTAGACGGAATTGACTCCCATGTCTTACGACCCATGACCACGCAGTTCCTTTTGCCTTTATAACGAACCTAGTATACCCGGCTCAGATTCTGTTGTGATACGTGAAAAATGGCTTAGGTCCCCCCTGTGTTATATTAATTTACTTGATATTCCACGGTAATGTACCCGCTTTCCCGATTCCATATTTGCTGTCGGCTGCAACGATACAGGCCAATTTTTTCATCTCGTTTCCTCAAAAGAGCAGTGTTTTTTGACGAGGTAGGATTTGGAGCGCACTATTTTTTACGACGCCTCACGACATTCTGTGTTTGAGTATTGAACTATTTTTTCATGACATTTCATGTTCCGTGTTAAATTCCAGTGCATGATTCACGGCTCCACAAATATTTAATTTTCCAGTAGAAACGGGTGAACGCTTGGTTGTTACAGGGTTTTACATTGATACATGGAGTTTTTCAGGATTAAAGTGTTAAATTTAAAAATAATTAATGGGAAGGTAAGAGGAGTTTACTCTTGTGATGGATGGCGTTCAGTTTAAACATTATGATGTGACCTTTTGTGACTCATATCCATACCACGTCTGGATGACTTCCTGGTACAGTCCATTTATCAATCTCCGAAGAGTCTTCCAAGATAATATCTGTGGTTAGAAAAGATGGAACAGTACAAGAATCTTACAACCTCGTATCAAGGATAGCGTAAACTTTTGGACAAGTAAATCTTACAAATTATATCAATCACCGTTAAATAATCATCTGATAGCAATTAAATCAAGATGGCAATGATTGGAAATATTAATTATTGTTTGATCCTTTTAATTAATCATCTAAACTATTTCTAAACTGAATCCTTAAAAAACCTATATATAAATGCAAACCCCCGTATAACTCACCCCAAATTTAAATTGGCTCTCAATCCGATGACGTGAAATGAAACTATGAATTATACAGAATATAATACGAAGTAACCGGATACAGTAAAATTAATGTGTGTAAGTTTTAAATTTCAGACAAACATTTCTGTAGTCACTTGAAATATTGTTTGTCAAGAGACATTCGAAAATAAGTCACGTCAAGAAAATATCAATATCTGAGACCTTTTATAAGTTGTACAGTCAAACTTCATTCTTAGAATTAGGTAATTAATTTCAGCAATTTGTATGTCTTCTCTTGCATTGTTTTTGGTCACGCTGAAGATTTCCGCGTAAGTACTCATGAGAATCCAAATTTTTAAACAGTAATGATTTTTTTTAAACCATATCAACAAAACTTTGAATAGTTTTTTTTATTTCGGTTGACATATTCTTGTATTTTCAAAAAATATTTTCAATAAAATTTCATATTGGTTGTCAAACTGCGTGGTTACATGCAAAACCGGGTAGATAATGGCAGTTTTAACTTTTTCTAAAATGCCCGAACATACCCGAGCAGTATAGCTGGATTCATATATAAGATTCAAAATGAAAAGAACCTCAAAGCTATATACAGTGTCTATTATATTTTCAGACTTAATCAGTAGACCTACGAATCAAGAATGGACCCTATATAATTCATAGGAATCAATGAAGCGAAACAGGAAACGAACCACTAGCATCTAATCCCGAAGACATAGTTCATGATCAATTGAAATTTTCATCAATTTTGGGTTTAACAAATTGAGGGGATGATGTTTATGGTGAATCAACAAGTAAATCAACATTTTACTACGCAAACGATCGATCTAATGATGAGGTATTGAACGACCACATTCTATGTTCAAAAAGACACTTTGGATAGTCATGAAAAGTACTGAGTCATTGGGATTACATATTTGGGATAACTTGTGGTAAATGCAGATTATGCAACTATATATTTTATTTTCATCCAATAAATTGTGGTGTAGATACAGGCCACCCAATCGTGTATGCACTCAATAACAGGACTCGTCTTTATGCTCACGAAAAATCTTCAAACGTTAACCATTTGTTTGATATATGGTTGCAAATCACTCGGTAGTTATTTTTATAATCCTCAATGCATTTCAACGTCTAATCGGAGGAATCAAAATGACGAACTTGAGAGTATCCAAATGATAAAAGTTTTCCCACAATAGAACCTCGACTATCCTAAGTAACCTCGGTCCCAATTTCTTTGGATAATGGTACGTCAATGGGAATGCCAATTTTGCAAATAAAACCAATTTTAAATGAAAAATATTAACTATAATAAGATATTATCGTAATCTTTTCGGGAAAACATATTCAATCGTAGCTTTAGGTTTCGTGTTTGATGACCTTTTTAATGCAACCAAACCTCGAACATGTTGTATACACATTAATTATTAATTACATTCAACTTTTTTTTGTCATACCATTGCATGAGAACGTCTGAAAAATCAACAGCATAGCAAGCGGAAGCACCATTATTATTTTTCTAAAATTTCACTTTTAAATCTTGAAACGTTATAACTGTTTGAACGATCTCCATCCATCAAATATGTTAAATTTGATCATTCGATTCACAAATCACCCATTTATATCTTCATTCCCTTCAACGCAGGTTGAGATGTGGCTTATTTGGTAAATTGTTTTTTTATCTTTCAATTATATAGCTTTTTTCCGTTATTTCCAGTTCCCAAAATCAATGCCGATTTTTTGACTTGTTCATTACAAGTAGATCTGATTTAAAATGTAGTATTTGAATTTAATTTTTATAGGAAAAAGTTTTTCTTTACGCATATATGGGTACATATATTTGTTATACAGTTAAGCATCTTTGAAAATTTAACACAAATAAGCAGTCTTCATTCTACTTTTTTTTATTGCCCTGCACTCTAAAACTACCATTCTCTGACATAGAACTTTGGGTAAATTTTGTGATTATATCAACTTGTATTTTAATATCTGATATTGCCGATCACCGAACCCTATATTTCTTTGATAGATATGATTCAGAAGAACAACTCTAAGAGATTATGTATAAAAAAACAAGTCCTCTTGTTTTCATATTTCGTCAATCTTGGATGTAATTCACTAAATGGCGTCAACATCTATTTGTAAACGACGACATTTTTATTTTGGTTATTATTTATCAAAACTAAAAAAATATTTATTTCCCTATTGAAAGAAGTGGATTTGTTTATCATCAGTGAATAAATATAGGATTTTTCTAACCATTTAACAATCTTTGCAACCTATTTAATAATCCTTACAAATGATTTAATCATCTTTGCAATCTATTTAATAAAAGTTGTCACAAATCAAAGAATAATTGCATGATAAGGATAATTGGGCTTGTTTTATCAACTTTCTTTTTTTAAGCCATCTCAAAATTATCAAGTACACCAACAGTGCAAAACTTGAGAAACTATTAATGCCCTAACATCGAATGTTGTTTGCTCAAACAATTGTAACATTTTTTGTGAGTTAACAAAGTAGAAGAGAATTTATTTTGGTTTTATTCTTTAAATTTGTTAGAAATTTGCAAAATTTCGCAAACCCTGTATTTTGAATGAACTATCTGGGAAAGGATTCTATGTATGGTGAAGATTTTTAATTATTCTCGATCCAATATGAATCAAAATTGAAATCCATAACTCCCTGGTTCGATTGGCGTTCAAACATATATTTGATTCGTTTTCACATCCTGATTCGTGTTTTATAGCATACTTTTTCTCACTTTGTTAACTCTTAAAAGCATCCGAAGAATCTGTAAATTTCAAAAGGCTGACATATAAAGGTTAATCCCGCTCGTACAATTATTCTTTGATTCGGGTTGGGACTATTTGCGCGGAATTTTTTTATTCACTGTACCTCTAATGTGTATTTAAAGTTACCTTTATGTATAAATTGGGGAAAATCGATTTAGTAAAATCACAACGCTTGCGTTAACTATATTAACAACTATCACTCAAAAATCATTAAGTTA
>JWZT01003741.1:242012-267594 GCA_000827895.1 Thelohanellus kitauei
AGGGTTGGGTAGAATGGAACTATCGCGATTTCTAATACGTTGAACGTACTTTTTGATAGTTTGTAGAGATGGAAGGCTACCTTGTGCAGCCTGCGAAATGCTAAGAGTTCCACGTGAGATGACTGCGTGAGTAGAAATTTGTGTGTTGCGTGCTATATTTTTGACATTGTTGTAGATTTTTTTCATTTCAATATTTATTGGATTGGGTGCATGTTTATGCTTTTGGATTTCAAGTAACACTGAATCATTTAGAACGTGACACCTTGCAGGACAGGAAATTTTATCGTATAGGCAACATCTCCATACAGTCTTTTGTGCATTTGATCTCTCCTTGTGGTACAAAAAACCGTTATACAACAGCATGTTATTTCCCCTATTGCTTTTGATGTATTCAAATTGTGCCTTAAATTATTAATTTTCACTTGCGTATAAATAGTATGTTGGTTACTACCATGAGAATTATCACATATAATTATATTTTTATGAATGAAAAAATACGATAAATTAACAAAAATACAGTCAAGTCCGGTTAGATTCACACCGATTAAGCACACATCCGGTTAACTGCACGTTTTCCCCGGTTCCGAGGCTGTACACCTTTCCAAAGTTGACTGTAACAGGAAAATGATGAAAATTAGATTGAAAGAAAATACCATGTTGAAAAGTTTATTGCGAAGAAAATTCGTGCGAAGTCGTGTCTTGCTAAGAAATGTCTTGCTAAGTCGTGTCTTGCTTAGAAATGTCTTGCGAAGAAATGTCTTGACACCCATAAATATACAGCATGAATATTGTGATTAGGCTACATTTAAAATTAAATAATGCATTTGATAAATATTAAACTATATTTTTTAAATTATAATCAGAACTATATTTTAAACAAGAATAATTGCACATTTTTTCGATATTAAACATAAAATAATGTTATGCTCGGTTTCTGAAATTTAAAATTTTATCCTGTTTATCAGTAATATATACATTGATTACGATTTGTAGATTTAAAAACATGCAGTTAATTATGGGTGCGATAAAAAATTTTGAAATGGGGGTCGCAGCGCTTTGGAGAAGGGACTAAAGGGGTCGCGACCCAAAAAAGGTTGAGAACCGCTTTACTAAGGAGTAATTCACTATTTTCTACAATTAGATCATATCTCACAAACGCAAGTTTGATACCATACGCGGTTTTTCGAAAAATACTACTTACCAACCCCGAATGTTTTGGTTTTTGAGATTCCAAAAGTGTTATTAATGAGTTTTGGGCTTCAAATAAGATGATGATTTTTTATGTACACATTAACCTATACATTACGGAACACATGAATTCTAATTTGGCATGACATTTTAAATCACGTATTTTATATTTATTACAAATTTAACATTGTAATTGGCTTTTGAATTACAATCTTATATGGCGTTCTTCGATCTCTTAATGCAAATCTCATTACTTGTAGCCATGTTGGCGTTTCCTGAACACAGAACACTGTTCTAACAAGGGCATCTGTTTCTCTGATTCACATCACAAAACTTGATGTTTGGTAAAGTGTACACACTGAGGATTGATGGAAAAGGTCCATATGGTATTAGAATCAAAGGTGGTGCTGAATTTGGACAAAGGATTTCAATAGATAATGTGAGATGTTATTCTTATAGGTTACCCATGGTTCAAAGGCTCAAATGGCTGGGTTTATGGTTGGTGATGTGATATTGACCATAAACGACGTCGATTTACAGTTCGCCAGACATGATGTTGCTACAAAACTCATCACAAATGCTATGAATCTAGTCGTAAAAATTAGACGGTGAGTGAAATAATTAACTCAGTTCTAGTTCGTCGACTACTTCTCAAACGATTTTAACATCCGAAATAGATACACAAAAGAACGAGCCTGAAATCTTTCCTCATTCGATTGCGAATTCTTTATTTTCACCAACTCAGGCTGTCATTCAAGAGCCCAAAGTACGGGATGAACAACAGAAAAATGTTAATTCTCGTCGGGATTCAAAGTACACTGCCGATCCCCCACCTCCTGCCAGAATTAGGTACATTCCACCAGGACAAAACGAAAAGGAGGATCCATCTCCCTATCGATATAATACGAGATTTAAGTTTATTGGTCAAGAATCCTTGAAAGCAGTTGTTCAAAAGCATGAACCGAATCAATTTTGTCAAAAATGCAAAGGAGAAATTGAGTAGATGTGGATTTAACCTAGAAGACCAAATTTTTTACAGTACCTGGATAGGTTTTGGCACACAGATCATTTTATATGCGAATATTGTAAAATCAACATTTCACAAACCACATTTTACGAGAAAGATGATAAAATTATGTGCACTGATTGTTTCGCCAAGTGTCACTGCCAACGATGCGAAAAATGCGGGGAATATTGTATCAAGGTAAACCTAATTTACTAATAGAACTCTTTAATGGTTGAAAATAAGAGCTACCATAATGAATGTTTCAAATGTCGCAATTGCTCTACGAATTTAAGCGGCAAGAATTTCAAATTTCTTAACGGCTATATCCATTGCATTGATTGCATCTCGGAACTCACCAATCATAGGTGTTTTACTTGCCACTGTATAATTAAGGATGGCCAAAGCTATGTGACTATAAATAGCAAAGATCACCATTCTGGATGTCTTAGCTGCAACGTAAGAATCGTTCGTTTTCAGATATGTAAAGTATCTCTTAGAGATTTGAAAACAATAGTATTGGTCGATGGTCGACCCTGTTGTCCGAACCATTAGAAATAGCAAATTAAATAGAAAAATAGTCTTCATTTACAATAATTTCATCTCTTAGAACGAATTAAAAGCACAGGTAGATCAGTATACCTGGTGGGAATCTGGATGTCTATAAATATTAAACTCGTATTCTGGTGATTATAAATGATTCATCAGGTCCAGAATAACCGGCTCTTATCGTTCTTGCGAACTGAAATAATTAAATCTGACATAAGGGAATAGGATTTACGATGATACGTTTCATTCAAGAAGAATCAGCAATTCGTTTTAACGTTTGAATTTCTCACAAAATCAACAGAGGTTTTATGAACTTATTTCAAACAAACGATTTACTACTAGTTGTATTTATGGTGAATTTTATTGGAACGGCTGTTTAGGTTACTTATAAACCAGATCAATGGTTCCTACGTATTACAAACGAGCGAGAACTTTGATCTGCTTTTGAAATTTCGGCGGGAAACAACCTTATTAAACCTCTTGAAGTTCGATGGGGGCGTTCTATTAGTTCAATTTGGTCAATTATCAGGATAGTTAAAACATAGTAAGTTCAAGTTGGTCGTCGGGTAATATCAATTTGAAAGATGGATAAAAAAAAAGTTATAAAATTATAATATCAATCAATGCTATTGTTCTAAATGCCATCTTTGAATGGATCTTGACATGTATCGATACGACTCTCAAACCCATTATTGACAGTCTGTTTGTGACATTTAGGTTTCTGCTGTTTGTATTACATTCAAAAGTTCGGGTGAATTATTCTGATTCATGGATTTTGCGATTTGTATCGTTTTTGAGAACAATAGTTCCGTCGGTTTGATCATGACGAACCTGTGAGATCACATAAGGAAAATCTGGGACACCAAATATATTTTTACCTGCTTACTAGCTGCAGTTGAACCCGATAGAACTATCGTTCTCAAAATGGAAACAATCAATAAAATCGATGTTTCCTAATACTTCAATTGAACCTTTGAATGTAATAAGTGCAGCAACAACCTTCTGGTTTTTTATAAACGTCGTCGCTGCAAGACTGCTCGTATCTGTAGGTCGAATCAAGCCTACAAATGTATATTTGGACGAACGAACACGTGTTATAACTGGTTACATGCAGTTATCGCCTGAATGAAATCATATGACGATGTGAAGATGAAACATGTTGTTCTAGATATCTACTTCTCAGTGTGGAATTACCTGGTATATCAATGGCCTCTAATCGAAGGCTTTGATGTAATCAGAAAATCTTGGTTTCAGAAAATTTAAAAAAAGGATTTATAAAGAGTGCCAAATTATACCTCTATATTTCAAATTCTTTAAATATCGACCTAAAAACCTCCAGAATCCTTTCCTCTTAAGTCAAGTTCTATAAAAAGTCGAATGTTTTTTCCATGAAATGTGCTTTCTTAGTCGAAAACTCATCTAGAGTTCCTTCTGTCAGTTTGTCGAAAAGCAGGCAGTTTCACTTTGAATGCATCGAAGTCATCACACGAAAATGTGAACAGTTTGTCTTTTCCCTTAAGCCTCTCATTTCAACAATTTAAATGAGATGTTGTTACGACCATAAATGCTAAATCATTCAGCCAACCATAATTCAATAAATAAATCAGTTACGTTGCCAATTCATTCGTTTCAGAAATAAATAGATACTATTTTTAAGTATCCAAAAACTTGACAGAGACTTTCCTTTTGACAACCATCTGACCTCAGCGCGTGGCATCAGTTGAGCTTATTCCTCTTTCACGTCGGATATAAACTACCTTGACTCTCACCTGTTCCGAGCCTCACTGCGAATTTTGTTGACAGATCGAAGAAAAACATTCTTGACACGTTTGAGATTTAATTTCTTTGCATATAAAGCTTCTTGATTAATAATGCAAGCATATTTCAGTATTGTGCGACCTAGATACTGTTCTGGTAATGTCAGATATCCAGATTTATATCCATTACCTAACCGGAGCCCCATCATTGCACATTCTAATTTTCCACATTCTATGTTGTTTTTCTCTCCAAAAGATTTAAATTTCAAACAGATCTTTTCATTTGGTAGTTGAATGTATTGATTAAAGTTAAAGAAGTTGTCCAGACGTTAAAGTTGTTGGTGATTGTTCAAACAAAATCCGACATCTAGTCTTTACCAGGAATGTCAGTTTATTCATAGATATCGAAGGAAAAATAATTCACACTGTTTTTTATATTTTCATTTTATTGCTGATGAACATCGTTAGTTAACACTTCAACATGCCGAATCGTTGAATAATTGGTATCAGATCAATTTTTCGAAATTTCGGTCACTTATCATTCTAGTGAAGAGTTGGTCTTATTACTTCATATGCATCGGTGAAGGTATTCTTTTGGGACTCAAACAGAAGCATGAATTCTTTAGATGCAAATACAACTCTTACTCTGTTCCATAGTCTTGGTGATTAATGACTTTTGAGTTGCTAGAGAACCTTTCTTTGTTATTTACCAACTCTTACCTCTAATCAGAATTGACTGGATATTAAAAATCTATCTATGATTGTTTAGTTTTTAAGCGTCAATCACCATTAAATTTTTTGTGAATGTGAAACATAAAATCAACTTTTCAAGAAAACAGGCTTTCAACTAAATGTTGGGCGAAAAAAAAATTTCTCCGTCGAATTTGAATTAAACTCACGATACCGGATTTTCCATCCAATTGTCTCAACATAAGGCGCAAACGTTATTGTTTTTTGGCATATTATTCGAAATCTTAAAGGAAAACAAAGAAATCAATTTGGATATTCGAAAAAATATCGTAAAAATGGTCATACGCTGTGGAGAAATAAGGATGAAAATCGCTAGGATGTTTTTTGGTTTTTCACCGTGCAATAAATATAAAATATAATTAAACTAAAAATCTCGAAGCTTAACGTAGAAACGGTTAACGTCATACCATATCTCAACATATAAAACAACAAATATTTGAAATAATCAGTGAAAACAGTACAAAAACCATCGAAAGCATAAAAAAATACTATAAAATGCACAGTTTGAAATGGGTGAAATAATTGCGATATATCTATTAAATCACATGACTAATCAACCAAAAGAAGAATGACGAAATCTTTAAAAATTTAAGAAGTGAATTTTAAGGGGGTAGAACTCTGAAAACCAACATATGGATACAGAAACCTGACATAAATTACTCAGAGTTAATTTTATATTCGAATTTTAAGTACCCATTAGTTGGTACCAAGAGGAAAAACACTAAATATGGTAATACTTCCGAGAGAAAGAAATATTACAATAATTATGGAGAGAAGCTAGTTGAATATGCTACATTTTGAGGCAGTTTCCTCGTATGTAAATGGGGATATGTTCAAAGAATGTTTCAACCATTTCGAAACAACCCTAGGAAATTCCTAAAACACTACATTTATGGTGGATAGTGTAAAAATTAACCATATGGCAAATCTCAAAAAAATACAATATGCGATATTCGGTTTCTTGCACCTTATTCGCCATTTTTAAACTCACGTGATCAATTTTTTTCAAAATTGAATTCTTATGTAACTAAAGGCACACCTCATCTTACTAGAGGCGATTTGATCGAGAAAATGAGAGATGCATATTATCTCGTCATGCCCGAACAGCTCACAAATTATTTGGGCCATGAATAATGGCATTTTAAAGGTTGATTATATTAAAAACATTGTTAGGTAACTGTGATGCTCATAGTTACTTATTTCGAACTGTTAATTACTTTTTAATTATTTCCCATTGTTAATTGTATGGTTTACATGATAACATGGGCTAATTACATCGTAAAAACAATAAAATAAAAAAAATGTAATTAAACAACTGTCGAGTGTGCAGTTGTGTGGAAACAATTGAATATTAAATCCGGTAATTAAAATCTTCACCTTTTGTTTCATTGGAATGTTCATTGTTTTTGTTATTCTCACTCATGTTATGAGGTATTAATAGCTTTTTCAAGGATACAATTTTTATTTACTCATAAAACTACCCTATATGATGACAGCTGAACAGCTGTATAATAAGACAAATATGGGTCACATACACACACACATTAAATCGTCGACTATGATACCGGATTTTGCCTTCAATACCTCGCAGTTTAGTATTAAATATGACGCACCATAACCTTCAACGTTGAGTATCGAAACTTAAAAAAGAGATTCAATGAGTTTTATCAATTAACAGGTTGAATTTTATTAACGAGATGAACACTGGTCAAAATATCATACAAGATTATCAGTTTAGAGAATTTAATTTGATAAAATAAATGCAAAACGAATGATCTGCAAATAATTATAGCGAAACGTATAAATATAAAAACAAAAAATGGGGTTCGCTGCAAGTATTGTTTTATTTATTACTTATAAGTAATCCGGTGATTCTACATCAACAAAATGGGTAAAATTTCTATTTCAAAAATAATAATAAACACACAGCATTTAGCCTCATTAATAATGAGTCGAATTTCCGACCCATAACACTTTTTTGTGAATACATCTTACACTAAAGCATTTAAGTTGATATTGAAATAACTTAATTGAGAGATTATTATTAATGTTTTGCAGTCAGATATTTTATAGGGTTAAATGGAACCAAAGTAATCTCAAATGATCATTCTTTAAAGATTGTTTATAACTGCCAAACGCTACTAAAAATAAAATTATTTTTTTTAGTTTCTTAACTCAAATTGAATTGTATATGTTCAACATTCTAATTTAGCAAATGATGGAGAATATTTCAATGCCCAATATTGA
Source organism: Thelohanellus kitauei (assembly GCA_000827895.1). Taxonomy (NCBI): domain Eukaryota; kingdom Metazoa; phylum Cnidaria; class Myxozoa; order Bivalvulida; family Myxobolidae; genus Thelohanellus; species Thelohanellus kitauei. The sequence continues at coordinate 249,507 of JWZT01003741.1, forward strand.
AGGAAAAACCTGGTAGGAAAAGGAAATTTTTAACGAGTATTCGACAAATTAATCAAATATTTCGATAATAAATTAGTTAATAACCACCACATACGCGAGTAATCGAATACCAAAACTGAGTTTTAAGAGTATTTTTTAAACATATAAAATGAATTCAAAAAGTATTATAACTCATCGAACAGCTGAAAAACAACTGATGGGCAAAATTTTGCTCGCAAGCATGGCTTTGTGAATCACTGGTTTATGACCTAGGAACTGAGGTATATTGTCCATTCGTATATGCACAGATAACGGGTAAAACAATAACATAACATTGTTTATCATTATATAATTGAGATATTGTAGTACAAACGGATACCCAGCACTAGCAAGTGTGATATTGAATTGGCCTTAAAACTTTCATAAAATATAAATTTGTTGAAGGCAAATTACATGGTTGCTACTTCCACATCAAGCAATCCATCCTAAAGAAAATAAAAAAAACTTCATATCAACTACAATAAAAATAAATTAATGGTGAAATATATCAAGACAATGACATTGATACATACTAATACATTTGAAGATTGGGTTAACATTATTAAGACAAAAACAAGCAATTTTGATCATAATTTAGAGAAAGCCTGAGCATATTTCGGAAACACAGACGAAGAGATTCGATCCTTCAATATGAAATCAATCTGTAATTACTAACAGCGAACTCGCCAACCGAACAAACAACACACTAAAAAGATACAATCAACGGTTAAATGAAAATTTCGCAAACCCACACTCAAATTTAGCGAGCTTCGTTGATTGTTAATTCTGAAGCTTCCTTCAACGAGCAGCACTGCAGCCAGATTCTGCAAGATTCAGGAATTCGCATTAATCCAAACAGTACCGCGAATATAGCCAACCTTTCTGAGTTCAGACGAATTAAAAACATTAAAAAATATGTAAATTTCATTAAATTTTTGAGCCTGCACACTTTGCATTTGTGCATCGTCACAATCAAAATAAAATAAAAGTTGAAAAATAAAAAAATAGGTGAACCTAATCATTGTTTTTGTTTGGACAACTCAGCGTGTTCACTGGTGATTTCAATGATCACCTTCGAAAATAACTCCGCGTCCTTCAGAGGGATGTGAATGGTTTCTTTCACGTTATCTCTTATTAGTTCTTTAACCCTGAGAAATTCTTTGTCTCCTTTGATTATCTCAAAGATGAACGACTTTTCTCCAGAGTCTAGTCTTCGAGGTAATATTGCGTCAATGACTTTCAGTGGTTTCCTGGGCTGTCTTTCGGTTTGTTCTGACATATTCGAAAATACGCGTCTGTCGGTTGATCTATACTCTCCCAAGCTTCCCCTTCCTCGAGGGTAACTTGATCTCCTTTCTGCAATCACATCTCTGAGATCGATTTCGGGATATTCACGAGAGAAGCTGATACACCCCTCTAAAAACGAATAGAATTTATCTGAAGGAATCAGAATCTGATAGACCTTAGCGTTTTTAAAGCATTTTATACCCAAAAATGAATCCGCTCCTGTGTTGAACAATTCGAAAACATATTTGATGCCTTCTGCCGGCGTAAATTCTTGCTTATATAAATATGAATGGTTTCCCGTATCATGTTCACTTTTTCTTTTCTCTGAATATACATCAGCATATGGTAACACGACAATTATGTTTTCAATGAATTTTAGCATATGTTTCATGGAGACAATAATTTTGCTCTGGTGAGTCCCAACAACCTGGATTATCTCCACATATCTCTTAGTACCAGTGTCTACCAGTTCAAGTTGAAATTCGGGTTGAGTAACACTGCGTGATTGACATCCATCGTTGTTCACTTCGATCTTTGAATCGCAGGTTTCTGTTTTTGTTATGTCCATCTTCTCTTGATCCAAAAATGTTTTATACGATTTAAACCGAGTTCACGTATAAACCATTGATTTCAATTGATTGAGTAAAAAGAACCTAATTGGGATTCCAATTTTGAGAAATAGCACATTTTTGTTTTCGAATCTGTAATAAAAGGTAAAAATGACCCCTTAAAATAACCAAAAATAGTAATGCAAATAAGTTTTTGCCAAATTCGTGTTTCGCACACCCTCGTACCGATTTCGATAAAAAAGCAATGGTCAGTATGCAATAAAAAAAACAATCAAACAGACATTTTTGAAATTTCTGGTCCAACCCAACCATATTTGAACGTATTTATTTGATTTCCACCCATTAAAAAACGTCATTTGCCGATAAACTAAGAAATAAACTATAAAAGTAAAATGTACACAAGATCAAATCAACAAATTTCTGATTAAAGTAGATTACAGTTGAGGATTGAAAACCCAATCGCCTGGCTAGTATTAAAAAAAGATGTGATCAAACATCAAAATCGGAGTCATTCTTTAACACTGGGTTTCTTGTCAAAAATCAAAACCTGTGGCGTCCTAACAAACAGAAAGTATTTAATATAACCAATATTCGAAAATACGCGTCTGTCGGTTGATCTATACTCTCCCAAGCTTCCCCTTCCTCGAGGGTAACTTGATCTCCTTTCTGCAATCACATCTCTGAGATCGATTTCGGGATATTCACGAGAGAAGCTGATACACCCCTCTAAAAACGAATAGAATTTATCTGAAGGAATCAGAATCTGATAGACCTTAGCGTTTTTAAAGCATTTTATACCCAAAAATGAATCCGCTCCTGTGTTGAACAATTCGAAAACATATTTGATGCCTTCTGCCGGCGTAAATTCTTGCTTATATAAATATGAATGGTTTCCCGTATCATGTTCACTTTTTCTTTTCTCTGAATATACATCAGCATATGGTAACACGACAATTATGTTTTCAATGAATTTTAGCATATGTTTCATGGAGACAATAATTTTGCTCTGGTGAGTCCCAACAACCTGGATTATCTCCACATATCTCTTAGTACCAGTGTCTACCAGTTCAAGTTGAAATTCGGGTTGAGTAACACTGCGTGATTGACATCCATCGTTGTTCACTTCGATCTTTGAATCGCAGGTTTCTGTTTTTGTTATGTCCATCTTCTCTTGATCCAAAAATGTTTTATACGATTTAAACCGAGTTCACGTATAAACCATTGATTTCAATTGATTGAGTAAAAAGAACCTAATTGGGATTCCAATTTTGAGAAATAGCACATTTTTGTTTTCGAATCTGTAATAAAAGGTAAAAATGACCCCTTAAAATAACCAAAAATAGTAATGCAAATAAGTTTTTGCCAAATTCGTGTTTCGCACACCCTCGTACCGATTTCGATAAAAAAGCAATGGTCAGTATGCAATAAAAAAAACAATCAAACAGACATTTTTGAAATTTCTGGTCCAACCCAACCATATTTGAACGTATTTATTTGATTTCCACCCATTAAAAAACGTCATTTGCCGATAAACTAAGAAATAAACTATAAAAGTAAAATGTACACAAGATCAAATCAACAAATTTCTGATTAAAGTAGATTACAGTTGAGGATTGAAAACCCAATCGCCTGGCTAGTATTAAAAAAAGATGTGATCAAACATCAAAATCGGAGTCATTCTTTAACACTGGGTTTCTTGTCAAAAATCAAAACCTGTGGCGTCCTAACAAACAGAAAGTATTTAATATAACCAATCACTATTTAGGAGATTATAAATCTAAAATCATACATCGGTTCTTTGCTAAATATCAATGAATCAGTGTGTGTTTGTTCGATTGTTTCGATATTTTACAATTCTCGTAAGTAGTAACTACGCAGTAAACGTTCTGACAACATGAAAGGTGTTGCGTACAGTGGATGATAGAGGCCTCTTTAGTTGCTAACAGGCCGGTGAACACAGATTTAATTATTAATCTATTCATAATTTTTTAATTGGTCACCAACTTCAACTCACCGGTGATCGACATCTGTCGACATCCACACTCAACAGATCCAGTGATCTTTTATCGTATCCCTTCAAATGTTTCGGAGAATGTCAAATTTGTTTTATGAGAAAACTTTCAGAATCATGCTTCATCATGTTTAAAAAGGTATTAATGTTTGAATTCGAAATTAGGTCATCATTGTGTTTCGTACAATAATGTTTCTTGTGTACAAACGAGTCTAAAATGATAATTTCGGAAAAATGAAAATTCATAAGGTTTTAAATCACAAAGGCGTCCTCTGAATCGAGTTAAATTCTCAAAAATTATAATTCTAACTTTGAATGACTAATCCGTGATTTATTTATTGATTTTTAGTGTCATGGGGTGAAAGCAGGCAAGTTGTGGCGTATAAATTTATATTCATACACCAGGTTAATCAAAACAATCCAAACAGTATTGGTCGGTAGCCTCTTGAGAGTTTCAGTGTAGTACTAGGTACAATACCGTCATTTTAAAACAGTGACGTGACACATGAAGAACATCGGAACGTGCAAGATCGGTAATCAGAACTTGTTTAAGGTTAAATCTTTAGACCGTTGATATCTTCACTTGATGTCAGCTCTTTTGTATATTCTATGATTCCCAAGAAAAACAGTTGCCATCAGGAATCGAATCATTTATGGAATAAAGAGTGTGCACGAAAGAGATGGCTCAAATTCAAGAATTTATAGCACATAATGTGTAAAATAAAAGGGTCTTACCTCCTATTATGTATATAAATTATAATGGCGGAATTTTGTGTTGATTTTCGGTTCCTTTTATTGAATTTAAACACTTGGTAAGCCTTGAATACTCGAGACCAGTTTGGTTGTCTAGATAGTCTGCTGAATTTAATCAATTTACTGTATATTAAAATAAATCATTTTGAAGACGGTTGATTTCACATATTTACTTTATCGACCAGCCATATCTCCACGGTGTGCAATCAATTTCCCACTCCGCCATGGGGCGGCTGAAATTGTGCCATCAGTTTTCAAGTTTTTAAAATTCATGGAAAATATTAAAAAAACTTCAACTCCCACGGATTGGAAAATTGATTCTAAACAGGGTTTTGCATTTTCTTAAGGCCGTTTTGAACATGAGCAGAAATCATAAAATATTAAATGTTCCAAGCGCAAATATATTTTTATTCTGATAAATCTTTAGCACGAATAGAGATAATTTGTGACAAAAATAATGGTAATGATTAACTTAGCGATCAGTTGCACGCGCAGCAGCATTAAAAGATTATCGTTAATAACATTAAGAACTCAAAACATTTTTCCATACAGTGTCTACTCAAAATTGGCTATTTTAAAAATCAATTTTGGTTTTGCTGCAATTTAACTTTGAGGGTAGAAAATTCAAAAAGTAAAGTACAGTCAAATCTCGTGACTATGCCACCTGTAGGGACCGAGCAAAAGTTCCGTACTAACGAGGGTTTGTAAAAGCAGCTTTATTTTCTCAAGTTACTTATCAATCCAAAGCTCTATGGGATCGTCTGCTGGCGCATCTTCTTTTGGCGGATCACGTGCATCTCGTTGTCTAGCCGATCCCACGCTTGCATCACACCGGGCTTCCCGCTTCTCTGTTGCATGAACTTTCGCTCGGTGCTTCAAGCGCGCTGGGCTTCCTCGAACGAAAGGACTTCCTCCTCGACAGTAATATTGTCGTCTTCGCTTTCCACCGGCTTCTCGCTGCATAACATCTCCTCGTCAATTTCCTCCATGGTGAAGACCCGTCAGTCTAGAGGCGCTTGTCGGCTTCTAGAAAGTCAGACAGCTTGATCTCTCCATCCTCGTACATCTGTTTTTTCGGCAGGCAGAGCGTCACAGATCTCAATCAGCTCCGCGTCCTGTGCATCCGTTTTTATCTCCTCTTTAATGAGCTTGGCCTTCTAGATACAGTTCCTGATCGTAGACTTGCCAACCTTCTCCTAACCACACCATGCGACGTGTAGAACGTCAAGCAATGCGAAGATCAACTCCTTTCCCTCGTCCATGGCCTCAAGCCTGCACCATGGCATGAGCTTCTTGTAGTGGGTTGGAGGATATATATGATTCCTTGATCCATCGGTTGCGAATTGGCTGCCGTGTTGGGTGGGAAGAAGACCAACTGGATGTAGTTCTTCGCTTCGCCTTTGGGATTTGAGTGTGATAATCGAGCATTATGCACAAATGCAACTTTTCACGACTCGTTCCTGTTTTGGGTCACATAATAGTGGTGTAGTAGCGAGAGTGGCACGGTGGAGAGGTGGCATTGTAAAGAGGTTTGACTGTATATTTTTTGATTTTTTATAATTTCGTTGTTTAGGAGCCATAAAACATAGGTCTTAATATTTCTATACTAACCATCGCAAACATCTCTTGGTATATTTGCTAGTTCATCTATCGTTAAGTAGAAAAGCTTGGACCCAGTCTCGGGTATCAGCTCTTCACATAACCCTTCCACATACAAATCATTCCCAACTTTCTGATATAGGAAGAGTAAATAGGATGTTAAATAACGAGTTTTAATATCTTTCAGAATAAAACGACCCAAAATTGTTGAGGCTTGTTGAGTCTTTCGTTGTCTATGATTCCAAAACCCCAAATATTCACCGAATTGTTTTGTCCTATACGTCGAAAAAAGTTTTGTGTATATCCCAAAAACATGTCTCTTTTAAAGGGTCGGCTGTTTATTTGTTTGTACATTACACCGTATCTACTCATTGTACAACAAGCAGATGTTCTTAGACCCTATGTTTTTTACTCCACAAACCGATGTTGTGCTAATTGCGGAGTGACACTTTTTTCAATTGTATGAAATCATGGCGAAATACGATTGTGATGGTTAATAAAGGAAACGTGGACTTATGTTAGAAGGTTCTTAGATAACTTCTGGGTTTTGCATTTAAAAATGGACTTTGTAAAATTTAATATATTACCTCTTCATTCATGTATTGAGGAAAGAATTGTTCTGAATGATTTTTATAATTTGATATACATGGTTTCCAGGTCTATTTCATTTTTTGAAATTTCAATTTCGTCCTTCTTTTTTCATTGTTTTTAGTTTTACGATCAGAATTTCATTTTATCTGGGTAAAAATCAATCTTTTGAATCGCAAAAAATTGAAAATTTTTCGCAAACTACAAGCTGTTGAATCTGGTTTTACGTTTTTTAACACATTCTTTTGGGCATGGATAACAAATTTTAATACATAGCAAACGGGAGGGTGTAATTTTAGGTGAATTTTAAAATATTAGATTTTTCAAAAACTACAAACTCACCTAAATATAAAGTTTACACCAATTAGATTCTTAGCCCAAAGAAAAAAGCACTTCGTCGAATTGTGAAAAAGTAGTCAGCAATTAGTAAAATTTACCCATAAAGAAAATTCACAAAATGTGTTACCCCCCACCCCGAGCCAGTGACCGAACTTGCCTCCGGGCAGTTTAAGTCGGGATAAAGAAATCTGCTGGCCCGATGTCCAATCAACGAAACTAGAAAATACTCCAAACAAAATTTAAAAGTGGAGAGGTCGAAATTCTCATTACGGCCAATAGTGTTTCCATCATTCTGAAGTAGCCTGTTGCACATTTAAGGAATCTGAATTTTATGATTTTGTAATTTCTGAAATTCCACCAAATCGAATATTTATAATTCCCGAAAATTACAAAGGCAACCCATATTATATGATTTTTAAAATTTATTTCCCACGTCAAAAAATATGTGTTTTAAAAACGTAGCACCAAATTCAACGAATGATGGCTTACTAAAAATTTACAATTTTTTCCCAACCCAAAAGATTAACTTTTGCCCAGTTTAAATGAAATTATACATGTATAACTAAAGGACGAAACTTACCTGAAAACCTTATATATGAATTCTATTTTTGATGTAGAGATTTTTTAAGTTCTATTAAGTCTTTTATGTTGAATATTTGAATCTTTGGTTAAAATCCATCTACTCACGGGTATAAGCCTAAAATCTGAGTTCGCGCAAAGTTCGTACAAGCAATGAAAATCACAATGGACATAAAAGAGTGAAATACCCTGAAATGTAATAAAATTGCGGGTCAAAAGTGCATTGATATTATCGCCGCAATATCATTTAAATCAAAGCAGTTAGAATAGATCCAGCACGGTAAATGGGCGAAGATGCATAGTTTCCTACGATAATTAGAGACAGTTATGATTCTCTTTGAATGTGTTCCCCTAAAATATCATAACAAATGACTATATTTGTTTCGATATGAAGGCAGTCTTCCAGATGACGTTAAATGGGAGGTGTCTGCAGACGTAATTGCTGAGTGTCCAATGATATATTTTTAAATTTTGCACAAAAATAATACTTTAAAGAGATAATTGGTGATAAGCTGATCAAATTAACAAGAAATATGGTTTAAATGGATACTCCTGTCTTTTTGAATAAAGATATGATTGCCAGGAAAAATTAAAGCAACAATATTTAGATCAATTCCCAGTGTAAGTGAAAAAATTATAATATTTAGTTTTAATTTACAGGGTCTTCATTCTAAATCGCACACATCTCATTCCAAATCGAACATGAGAAATATACATATACTTTTGTCTTAAAATGACACGAAATACCACTAGCGGGCTGTAACACATTAACCACGCGCGTGTCTTTCCAATTTAGCATTATTTGAAGACAAATGAAGAATCAGCATGTACAATAAGCAGTGCTGTCCCACGATTAAAATAATTGATCGAGGTTAATCGCATGAAATTCAATATAATCGCAAGTATTGCTCAATAATAATATGTTAACAAAAAGGTAATTAGCCAACTCAGGACAAGTGCACTCCGGATAAGCGCACGCTCCGAGTGAGTGCACGTTTATTCCCGGTCCAGAGGCTGTGCACTTAACTGGAGTTGACTGTATTATGTACTAGTTTCTTGAGGTAAAACCAAAAATAAATAATACAAATATTGAATAATTAATATAGTCGCTAATGCGCTTGCTCCTTGTACTTTTTGTATTCCTTCTCAAGCCATGTATTCAGGCATAAAATGCTTTTTGACATTATCGGAGGACAGTGAAGCTCTTTTGTTGGTTATTATGTTTCCTGAAGTAGAAAAAAATTCTTTCGCAAGGAACACTACAGGGTTTTGCGACCAATAACGGCATCCGTGACTACCAATAGTGGCATTTTTATTGAAATGCATTTTTATTGAAATAAAATTTTGAACATAAAAAAAGAACTGTATCGACCAAAATGAAAAAGTTTAATGTTTAGCATGAATGTGCAACGTGAAAAATAGTTACCATTTTTTCTAATATGTGCCTTAACGAACAAGCCATTCCTAGTGACTAAAGTTATTCCTATCTGAAAATAAAACTACATCTATTAATTTGACTGTTTTTTGTTACTTCTTTTGATTTTCTGTTAAATTCCTTGTTACATGTCGCATTGTTGGTCGTCTCAACCCGCTTCTTTCGATGAAAAACCAGGTAATGGTAACTATTTTTCACGTTGTACACGCATGCTGAACATTAAACTTTTTATTTCGTCGATACAGTCTTTTTTATGTTCAAAAATTTATTTCAACAAAAATGCCTCTATAGGTGGTTACTAATGCCGTTATTGGTCCCAAAACCCGGTAGTCTCAGGAGTGAAAACGTATTTTTGATCAGTTAAGGCCAGTACAGGATAAGAACCTTCAGATTCCATCCACCACTGAAGTTGGCATTCATTATCATCAACCTCGGGATCAGATCTATACCGACAAACGATAAGATTTTGATTGGACTGTGTGATTCATGAATCATCATCTCAATTCGACAAATCATAGAAGTGTCTCTTATTAGCTGGTAAGTCCTAAGACCGAGTTAAAAATTGACCATCTGAATCAGTATTGACAAGATTGTATGATTCTCACAAAATATTGCCGTGTTCACATTTTGGCACACATTTAAGAATGTTAAAGCGAAGGTCCAAAGCTATACTAAGTTTCAACTATAATGTGTTCATATTTTTCAGGGATGTGTCAAATTCATTGAAGAAATCAATTGTGAATCTGTTAGTGAATGCAGGATCATCATCAGTAGCCACCACAAAACGACGGAGGCAAGCTATTTTTGGAAGTATGAAAACGCACAATATATTCAACTCACCACCCAGTATTTCAGTTGTACAACGACATGGTTCAAGCAAAAATTTCAAGATGGGTAACTTTTCCAATTCAGAATCTGTAAGTAATGTCAAACTGTGCTTGTGAATTGATCAATGCAATGTTGTTATAACTGCCTCTCTATTTCATGTAAGTCATTCTATAATTTGAAGCGTTGAATTCCAACGAGTTGGAGAATCGTGAATAAGCATATCTTCTTTTATATTTAACAGTGACTGCTTAGCATTCAGCTCAGTCAGATTTGCAGGGCTATGCCTTAAATGTCCCACTATGTTCAGGGACATCGACAGAACTGTTTCCAATCGAGGTTCTTTTATACCCTTATTAACATACAATTGTAATGTATGGGCTAAACAAGGTATGCGGAGAAACGGAAGAAATTTTAAGTATATTTGACATTCCGTGCGTTGTGTGTTGTAAACATAAATATTTTATCGAAAATTTCAGTCATCTGCCACTGACTTGAAGCAAACAGCGTTAGAATATATAAAATATAGAAACAACATTCACAGAGTGAACTACAAATAATATACAACAGGAATATAAAAACATTTTTTTAATGCCTGTGTAAAAAATATAAATGATCATTACAGAACGATAACTCAGTTAGTACCAGTGGAGACTGTAGAAGAAGTCAGTTCGAAATAAACTTCTGCGATTAAAAATTTAATCGCCATTAATGGACAGCACTAATAATAGGAAACTCATGAATTCATCCGTAAAATTACACGGTTTTCATCCTATACCGCACGTGATAATTATGTATTATTGATCCACATAAAAAATGAATCTGTCAACCAATAAGCAATTTAGACATTTTTTCCATGCTATATCAACATCATAAAACCCCAAAAACGAAAAAAATACTAAAATATTTTTGGGTGCATTTTGAAGCAGAGAACAAATCTTGCAAACGTCTTGTTTTTAATATACCTTCTACCAATTGCTCCCATTGCCTACTTGAGAGGAGTCCTAGTTCGACCAGAATCATCTGGCCTACGTCCAGATTCATTTTGAGGTTATGCAGAAGAAGCTCCTTAAACCACACCACGGGGCCTCATCTGCCACCTTCCTAATCCCAACATACTCACTCAAAAAAATACACTACGACAAGTTTTGTTTGGAACTATCCGAAGATTTTTATTTATGATGCCACTAAATTAAACCAGGCATAACGTAATTTTCTATAACCTAATTGGTCAGGATATGCCTTGGTTTGATGGAAGTAGCTGATGAGATCCCTCGGTGTCACCTGATAAAACGTGATACCAATTGTATTGATGAATTCACGAATTTTAGTATGATACACGCTGATTCATCATTTTTCACAAATTACGCGAAACGGGAAAGACGCGTGCGTGGTTAATGTGGAGAGCCCCACAAATAATACTTCGTGCCATTTTAAAACAAAAGTGTATCTATTTTTTCTCATCTGCAATTTAGGATGAAAATCCTATAAATAAATATTGTTGGACATTTTGAGCTGCTTCAAGATTGCCAACACAAATTAAGCAAAGTCTAACCGATTCCTCGAAGATTCAAACTAACAAAGACTTATAGGGTTTTGGGTCTAAATTGGTGCTATTCCAATTCAATTAGGCGAATGAAAAAATTAAGGAAAAATAAACTCGAAAAATGAAACAGAATAAGAACTCTGGTTTAATTTTCTCTTATTTATGGATCTTCTAAGTTTTCATGGGCCGATTCTAGACATAGTATTTTTTTAATGATTTAATGAAATCGAAAAAAGGCTTGATCGTCAATAGGCACTACACCAGCTCTTGTAGTACCAAACATCCGCTCTAAGAATACATCTATTTGTTTAGCCATGAACAGATACGGTGTAGTGTAAAACGAAATCAACAACCGAGCGTATGACGGATGAAGTTTTCTAGGGTATTTTGAAAACATTTTTCGACATATTGAACAAAGGAATACTACGAATACTCGATGTGTTGCCATAGTTGACAACGTCCGATTCCATAAGATGTCAATAATCTTGTAAACTTTTCATATAAAGGGCCACGTGATACCCTATTTGCCATCCTATTCACCCTTCCTGAACCCGATAGAGGAGGTTTTATCAAAATGGAATGGGTACGTAAAGAGCTGCAGGTCGAAAAATGAATCCAAATTATTCAGTTACATGTTGAATGGGTTAGCAACCATCACATGAGAAGACTTCGATGGTTATTTTCGCCACATGAAGACCTATATTAGAAGATCCATAAATAACTGAACAATATAAAATTAAACAATGTTTCTTATTTTGGTTAATTTTTCGTGTCCAAATTGGACTAAAAACCCTGTATTGGGACCCCTTAATACTTTCATCTAATCAGATTAATTTTTATTCAAATCCCATTAAATTTAAGTCATATTTAATGATAAAAAAATTCATTGTTCCACGCTCAATATAACAAATTCAAGATTTCAAACCATACAAAATGTTCGGTTAGTTATTCTCGAACCTTATGGCTCACGACACACTAGACATTTATACTCGTATCCACCAATCGCCCAATGGCAAATATCTTAAAACTGTCAATTGTTATTTTTTAAATGTTTTCATCGCACGAATTCTAAGAAATACTGGTTTAGACTGAACAACGACAATTCTGGCGGAGTTCTGTTGATTCTATGGTTAAACCAATGACAAGATTCTTACATAAATTCGTATCAAGAAAAAATAACAAACTATATGGTGAAATGTGGGATTCTCACTCCGCTACAGATTTGTAACAATTTTGGCTTTTAAAATCTCAGATTTTCGTCGAAGTTGCTGTAGAACATAAAAATGTAAATAGTATCAACCATGTGTTAATGTTAGCATCATTCTGGCTGGCTCGAGATAAGTACAAACAAATCGAATTTTATAGAGCCTATTTTAAACGCACAGTGACGCTCTGCGAAATATATCTAAGACATTCTGTCAGTGATAGCCTTTATTTCATTGATCTTTAAGTAGAGTGAGATGGCGTCGTCGTAAAAATCCACGAAAAAAATTGGTACAAATAAGCATTATATGGGACATCCTTTAAATGAAGCATGTGAATTTTATGGCGGGAAAGTACTGAGGAATATAAACTGTTTTTAGTTTAAGATAGGATAGAGGCCACGTTATATGCAGTTACCAAGTAAAATTCAATTGGAGTAATCTAAAATGCTTTAAAATATCATATTTCTCCAAGAAACAGAACCAATTTCCTTTACGAAAATGGCAATGTAGTTGAAAATGTTCTGAATGATAATTTAGGAGGATTCCAATGTCGCCGAAAATATTCTTTTGACCTGTGGCAGGATTCCTTCGTACTTTGAGAGAAGTTATTTATCCATGATAAACAATTTTTAACTTTGATGTTATTTTTCTTTTTCAAAAATTCATAATATCAGCTGGTTTGAAATAATTTTTATTGGAATGATATTTAATGGGAATTAGTTTTTAATTACACCCTTTGTAGTTCAATTTCGCCATAATCCGGTCGTTGCAAAATAACGAAATTTCAACTTCTTCAATAAAATATAAATTGATTAAACTTGGAAAATATACAATTTTAATAAAGTTTTTATAGATTTCATACGTTTTAACGGAACTTGAAATTATATTTTTACCACTGTATTCACCCACAACTCAATCCTGTTGAGTTACTGCTTTCAAGATGGCAGCAAGTTTTAGCACGACACCTCCTGCATCAAACTAGGCAGATTGGTAATTCTGCATATTAGCTACCTGTTACAGATTTGTATAAAATTGCTATCGTTTCCACCGTGAAAGTGTGAATATTTCGTTTTGATGAAAAATACCCTTTTGACTCATCGCTGAAAAACTTTCAAATATGACACGCCATCCCTGATTATCGTTCATTTAATCCGATTATTTACTGTTCACGCGTGCAAACCTCGATGGAATGCATTGGCTGTATACTCAATATTTTTGATTTTGGAGTAATAACCGAAACCAAGGAATCGTTATTTAATTTTTCGTTCTAGCATAAAGTTCTATCAAAAACTATAAGATGCAATCAATGCGGGGAGCATGTCGAAGATGAGCTAAACAACGAAAATTTTAGATGCCGAGGGTATGGAGCTGATGTTATTCAAAAAAGAATAAGGAAACTGTCCAGGTGCTCATTTTATCAAAGCATATATAAAGGAACATGATTCGAGCAGTGCCGTCTGCCAATAAAGAACATCCACAAGGCTGACAGCCTGTTTGGATATTAACAAATCCACCAAGGCATGATATGGCAATGAAATCTTTTGGTCTGTCTGATCACACCTATGTTGAATTGATTTGATTTTGCAAAAAGTCTGTCTTGATTTATATGAAATAATTTCTACATTCATGGAAGAACCATTGTGGTTTTACAGATCTAACAGGCGAAAACAACTTAACAATAATAGAATTGAGGACGCTGGTTAGAAGGATACTTGATCTTCAGAGGCTACGAAAGATCTACAAAAATGTATTCATGTTTCTAGTATCTGATCGAACCAGCGAATATCTTTTATCTATCATGAATGAATACATCTAACCAGGCACAATCATAATTTCCGATTGTTCTAAATTTTTTCGAAATCTTAATTACAGATGATTTACATACCATTGTGTAAATCACACGACGAGCTTCGCTGAAGATGATACATGAGCCCATAAAGATGGAAGTGAAAGGGTATTGCTTGAGTAATTATCCAATATAAATAGATTTGGTAAAAGACAGTACAATGTAGACAGATCGTGCGGGATGTATTTTCAACAGCACATATCGTGTGTTAACAGATAAACACATCAATAGTCTACCCAATTAGAGTAGGGTTAATCTTTTAATATGTAAGCTTAGGGGGCAATTATAATGAGTTTTAACCAACTGTTCAGTTGATCCATACTTTGAAAAGAAATAAAATATCTATATTCGTCTAATCTTCATGGTCGAATTAGAATTTTCTCTGTCGATGACGTCATAAGGTCTGACTTTACGCGATATTGACATCGGTCCAATTTCATCCTGCGGCTGTGATATCTGCCTTACATATAATTCATAAAAATTATTTAGTTGCTTTATAGATTGCCGTTTATATCTGATTATTATCTAAACTAATCTCGACAAAATTTTCCGATGAGTATCACGTGTATAAAAAATTACTCCTAATCGTGTCATCATCACCAACGAGTGTGCGTCGAAGATTAGGCGTGAGACGTTTTTACACTCCTACTCTCCTACTAGCGATTTGTTTCTATTAGCATATAAGAGATGCAGACCACCTCACAAGAACAGAGGGAAGAATTTGTACAATTGCTGAACATGATTTTGGTTTCAGACATTCAAAGGCGAAAGATATCAGAAGATCGTCTGAATTCCATGGATAGTGTAGTGAAGAGTAGGCTGTTATTAGACGTGATTGTGAATGAATCTCAGGCCGAGGTAGTTCAAGCCGCCGCTCTCATGCTGCGTAGGTTGATCATGCAGATCAGACTCGTTTCTCCTGAACTATCTTTAAACCTCAACGAGCTAAAGGGCATAATCTCAAAACTTTGTCTTAATGAAAAAAACGTTACTACACGGAACAAATTGGTTGATGTTCTGAGCGAGCTAATTAAATTGGCCGATTCCGAACAATTTTTCGCTTACGACGAGGCTCCTCAATTCCTCTATGAATGCATCAATTCTAATGATGAGGTTCAAAAACACATCGTTCTTCGCATTCTGGATTCACCGGCTTGTGATGCGATTAAATTTAGTCATCAACAACTCTGTGGAGTATATAAAAAGATTTCCGAGACGATGTCTTTAGATTTGGTCTTACATAACGATCTGGTCTTGGAAGCAGTTGGGGCCTTTGTAAATATGAATCTATACTTGTCGAAAAAAAAGTCTGCTCAATTTTTCCACTCTCCCTTTCAGACTCTTATGCATATTATCAAGACTTACCATGATTCCGATTCTTGTACAAAAATATTAGAAGACCTCGAAGATCTTATTGATTCATGCCCCGAGATGATTAAACCTTCTCTACAGTTGATAGCCGAGACGCTACTTGGCGTTCTTGCTTCCCAGAGGGCGGGTGAAGCCACTCAGATCAGAGCCATGGATAGTTTGGTACTATTGGCAGAAAAGTTCAAAAAACAGTTTCGAGAATCATGCAAGCCATACTACCAACCAATCGTTGATATTCTAATGCGTCACTTGATGTCGGTTGAAGATGATCCAAATTGGGAATCTAGCATAGAAGAAAAGAAGGATGATGATTGTATATCTTCAGTGGCTGAATCTTCGCTTGACAAAATCGTTTGTGCTGTAAGAGGAAAGGCCATGTTTCGTATTATTATGGGCAAGACCTCGCAGCTGTTATCAAGTAAAGTTTGGCAAAAGCGATATGCTGCACTTACTACGATTTCCTGCGTTGCAGAAGGTGCTCACAAAGCAATGAAACCGTATTTGCCGAGTATTGTTGATTCAATCATCCCTCTCATGTTCGACGAGCATCCCAGAGTCGTGTATGCATGCATCACGTGCATTGCACAACTAGCAACTGATTTTGAGGAATATCTTACGTTAAATTTTCATCAAAAATTAATTCCGTTGATGTTTCAGGCCTCAGAATTTTATATTTCACGTCCTAAAATAAGAGCACACGTTGTTCATAGTTTCATAAATTTGATAGATGCTTGCGATCAAAATATTTTGGAGTTATATGCAGATAAATTCTTCAATTCTATTCGTGATACCTTGATCCAATCAATGAATGAAGTTAGGAAACCCGATGTTGAATTCATGCTCGAGAACAGTCTAGCGGCAATATTTAAATTGACGGAATCATTTGGATATAAATTCGAAAAATACTATCCTAATATAGTCCCAGAGTTGTTGGCCTTGCTGCGTTCTTTATCCTCCACGTTGAGTACGAAAATCTATATCGAGGCTTTGGATGCACTGGTTAATATTATGATGGCTGTGGGATTCCAAAAATGTAAACCTGATACCAGCGCCGTTCTTAAAATAATCAAGCAGTTTGAATTTGGAACAATTAAGAAGGAATCCGACCGAGACTTTCTATTGGAATATCTGGAAATACTTATTAATCTTGCCGAAGTTTTAGGCGGAAATTTCGCCCCAATAATCCCGCACTTGTTGCCATCTTTGTTTGAGCTAACATCGGCCTCGCTTGATAACCCGATAGTCAACTCTCCTTGGGCAGTTATTGAGGATCTCACAAGTAGTTCGGCCACGCCAAGCTTTTTATCAGCCCACGTGGATGCTGTTCAGGACCGGGTCAATATTTTAACCATCGTCGATAAGTTGTTCAAGTTGCTCAAAGCCGATATGTTACAATATGTTGAAACGATGCTAGACATCACAATACAGAATTTTACCGAGATATTTGATGAAAGTGTTCAATTGGCCTGTTTAGAGCTGTTCGCAAATCTGCTGAGAACAGCCGAAGCATCTCAAACAGATCTAAGTGTCAGGATATGGGAGAAGATATTCAATGTGTTTTATACCAGAGTAAAAAACTACAATCCGCTCTTTGAACCAGAAAAGGCTTTAGAAGGAATAGAGAAGTGCCTTAAAGTTTTATCGTTTAAAGGAATAGATGATCAACTCCTTTTAAAAATTATCGAGATTATGAACGTGGAAATCATTAGGACAATCGATGAGTGTGGAAGTACAATACCTTCCAAAACACCCGAGGAGGAAATAACGTCGGACAATGACGATTATTCGGAAATTGAAGATGATATGGAATCAGACCAGGGAACGTTTTCTGCAATGGTGGACTTGCAACGATATTTATTCAAACAATTGGGAGCTAAATTTTTACCTTTTTGGGAACAAGTCAACAATAACGTATTCGCGCTGTCTCAGGTGTTGAACCCCAATATGAGGAGCGACTCGATCAATATGTTTTCCAGCTTATTTGAGTTTGCTCCAGCAGAAAGTGTGAATTCTGCAGATAAAATACTTAGTGTAATTATCACAGGGCTGTCAGATCCCGAATTAACAGTACGACATTCTGCTCTGGTGGCGGTTGGAAAAATCAGTGAGTTCGCCTC
>JWZT01003741.1:270331-282784 GCA_000827895.1 Thelohanellus kitauei
TTTGTACAGCCCCATCGTCGGTTTCTTCTTGTTATTCTTGAATTATTACAATTAGGGCAGTGATCCGGTAGAACGAAGATTTCTTCTTACATAAAATACAACATAGGATGATTCTTTAGACAAAAAGAAAGTTAAAAGTTTTTGATGTCATATTATGCTAATGCGCGCGCGCTTAGGAAAATGGTGAGGAGAGAGGGAACAATGTATCAGAGATCCTGTTGCCTTTTTTAGGACTAAAATATTTATATATGGGGTTTAAAAGCACAATCTTATTTTTTTAAATATTCTGCGGGATTTGATTACTAATTTGGATGACAGGTTTTACTGATAATAAAATAATTTTTAACTTAATCGATTTTTTTTTCAGTTTTTCAACTAAAAAATGTTGTGGTTGAATGTCAAAATGGATTATTTTCTCTTCCAGTCTCATTCTGGTGTCCATATTGAATCGTCATATGATCCGTATTTAGCTTACATATGGCACACCAGAATTCCACACTGCCCTTATGTAAAAACAGGCAAAGATTTACGTGATGATTAGCCTTGTGTGGTATTTTTAAGTAGTGACTACGCGGATCCGAGATTTCGTATAACTGTTGTTCTAATAAACTTTAACATTGCAGTTTACCTTCCTTGATGATTTTTATCGATGAAAGGATTACGTTGTAAATTTTTTTATATTATTTGGCTGGAATCGTTGCTAAATTACACAATGTTATAGTTTGAGCTCGTTTAACTAAGTAGAATTGAAATAACAGTTTGAACCGAAAATCCTAAAGAGTTGATTTATGAGATTAACTTGTCCTCTAGTCTTAGTTAATGTATTTTAGCATTTTTAATTTTAAGTAGAAGTAAAACTCAACAAGTTTGATCTGAATTATTTCTAAATCATCTTAGTTAAATTTGTTTGATTGGGATCATCGACTCATGCTAGTTGTGTTATTTATCCTCAGATTTAGTAAAATCTAAAATTACCAAACTAACATTGTTGTGGCATGAAGCTGCAAATTTTAATTGATAAAATATTGACATTTGTTGAGACCTTGATCATAATCCCAATAAGATGTTGACAGGGTAAATACAGACACCCGATCGTTAAATATTTAAAACTTGATAATTTGACAAATTCTCTGTTTAATTTAAAAAAATAGTTATCTTTTTCATTTTTTGTCAGAAAATAGACGCATCCCTTACTTTTAAATACATGATTTGAAAAGAATTTAACACGTTATTAATATAAGCCGACTTTAAATCGAAGTGGGGTGAGTTTTATTCAAATGCGTTGATAGAGGTTCTTTTAAAAATCTAAAAATGAGGGACTCATCATGTTTAGGACAAGTTTAGCTTTACGGATATCCTTTTTGAAACAATCTAATATAAAATGAGCCACTCATTTTTAAAAATGAAAATAATCGATATTTATGACAACATAGGGCCAATATATCGATCATGAAATTTTCGATGATGTTTCTACCGCGAAGATGGGCGTTTTGAGTTCGATAATTCAATAATATGATACCTGGCTTTACCTATTTGATGAAATAGTGTGACATTTGAAATGGGACACCCGCTGAGAGTGCATGAATAATTGACAGAAATTTTTGTTATTTCCTATGCAGGCAATGACACCAAAAATTAAAAAACCCAGTTGTTCACGCAGACGCGAAAGGTGTTTTTTTGTCCAACTGTTTCATCTGGGAGGTAAAACCCGGTAAAAATAAATATTTCAACGTACGAAAAAGCTGATTTTTTTATGTTGAGTGATTTTTTTAAATTTGTAAATTCATGACTAACGTTATTTTCATATGAAAAAACTGGAGAAATGATCAATAAAATTTTATCAAGCGCAGTATTCATAAAAAAATATCGCCTAAAGAGTATAGACGTCTTAACGACTTGAAAATCATTCATTTCAGATATCAATGATTTTCTCATAAACTAACTCATAGTTAGTAACTAGAAATAATCTCCTCCCTGATCTTTGTCAATACTAATTTCGGACTTTCTTTTCAAGGAGTTAAAATGCAATTTTCTCCCTGATCCATAAATTGGAAACAATCAAACAGCTTTAACTCATTTTATATGAATCGGAAAGAGTGCATGATGTTTTCCTAAGGAGAAAACGACTGACTTAATCTAAAATTTATTAAGTGGCACGATTCAAGAAATTTTCAAATTTCGTGGAAGCATTTAATTTTGAATAAGTATTAGGAGTCTATTTTGGGATTCCTGCATTAAAAGATGATCCCTTGATTCGAATCAAATATGATGATCTGCTTAAATATAACCAAAGGATATCGACGAAAATAGTGAACTTACAAGATTATTCTCAGATGGGCTTAATACTTAATAAGATCAATTTATGAAAGATGTTTGAGCTTTAAGCTTTTTATGCCGCTAGTACTAATAGTTATCAAACGTAGACCATGAAAAATAGTTCTTGCTTGAATCAGAACCTGATGGACCAAATGGTGGTTAAGAAAGTTATCAAAAAAGAAGAATGGAAAAATTAAACAACTAGGAGATCGACAAAACTACTCAGAAATTGATGGAAAACTAAAGCAGAAAAATGAGGCACTTCAAAGGTAAGAGCTGATTTCGTTTACGTTACTCATATTTTGAAATTAATCTGACACGCCAAATCATTGATAACTTTTTGTAATCTAATTTAATCGTGATGATTCCCCAATTATTTCCAATTACTAACGTTAAGGTTTGTACCAACTCAATTCATTGTTTGGTTACCGCTAACGTATATTCTGGTAAATGCTAAGAGAAGATATTTTACCCCATTTTTTAGCTTTCCTCTCGTGGATTCAAGTCAGAACACCCATCAAATTTTGGAGGTATGCACAAGGATTGAATCGATTTTAACTCCCACCAGCTTATTAAAACTGCAATTTACTATCCAGAAATCTTAATCGAGGTTGGTATTAGCAAAATTTTCACATATTCTCATTTTTTATTTGTAACCCATTTTTAATGTTACAAAATAGATAAATTGTATTTTAAAATAACATAAATGATGATTACCCATTTCAATGTTAATAATTAAGATATTGTTTGGCCTACAAAATCTAACACACTGGTCACTGAGCCAAGGATTAATTTGATAACTTTACGGTTTGATTGTGGATCAATTTTAAATCAAATATTCTAAAAACTAGTGGAAAGATTTCGACAATAAGCCATAAATGGTCTACATATCCAACCAAAAATATCATGCCAAAATACTACCTTTGGCGTGAATGTCAGATATTCTTAAAGTTAAAATTTAATGAAGCAATAAAAACAAGTAACTTGTTTGGAAGGCGGCAAAATTTTCGATAGTAAGCATCAATTGTAATGATCGGTTAAGAAAACAAATCATATTGGAGAAGCAAACGTTTTTACCATATCTTGGAGCATATTATCTATTAACTTACTAATAAAAACACGAGTGTGAGGATGAATTAGGGCAGGCTATAATGCAGATTAAAAATTTTTAAGATTGAAAATTTACAATTAGGGCTATTTCACTTAAAACACATCTGCGAACATCACAAATTTAGGCTAAAATTGACTAAATTTAATTACGCAGAATCATAAATTAATTTCGGTTAAAAAACGAACGGAATTCAGAAAGATCACAATTCTCCAATTGAACTTGAGGGGAAGGCACAATAAATTATTTGAAACAGTCGACGAAAGACTGGATTTAGTTTTGAATGGATTTAAAATGTGAATACATATCGTTTACAACGGGCTATTCTTTTGAAAATAACGGAAAGAATAAAAATACCGCTTATTGATAATGTGAATACGTTTTTTGCTGATTTAAACTAAAACTCCCAAAAATCGATAATATAACCTAGAAAGGAGTTCTTATATGTGAATGACAAATTGTCTCACTTCCCATTACGACATCTGAGATATAAGCAAAAGATTTTATTAAAAGATTCATTTCTGACAAATCTTATCAAATTAACCTTGGTTCCATCAATATCTATGGAGAGCTTCTTTTATCTCCAATCTAAAAATATGTCAATGCTCTAAATACGCTTCTGTCGAAAAAGCAGCGTTTATTCAACTATCCGGTATAATCGTGGATGGATTTAGAGGAATTAGATCGAAACAGTACTATCTCCTCCTCTCAGTTTAAAAGTTCATGGACAACCGTTTTTTTGACACTATTGAGTTTGAGATATTCGCTGTCAAATACATCGAATATTTATATGGGTCACAAACGAATCCCATGAATTAACAAAGTACAACATTCATCCATTGATTGATGGGGCAGTCAAGATAATACTTCACCCCTTTTATCAATGTGTGATCGCTATGATATACAATCTTGAACCAGAATTTTACATCCCATGTTTATTAACTTTAGTTACTGGGAAAATGAATATATTTATTGTGATTTTCTCTATTACTAATGATTGTGGAATATAACTGGATACCATAAATTGTACCTACAGACATTGTAAAAGCTTTAATTTCTGCAGCCAGACAATAGTTATACGATACTAAAATTTTAGTATGCACTTTTCACTTAAAACGAACACTACATCCTAAGTTAAAAAAATATCACATCTCGAGTACAACTTTAAGTTACTGTACCAAAATCGAACTCCTCGCTATATATATTCTCAATTAATTCCTGAAGCTATTGAATGTATAAAAAGTCTTTTAGTTCATGAAGAATTATATATTTAAGTTCTGATTGCATTTTGAAAAAAACATAGTACGTTTTTTAACTAATTCTTTGAACACCTTCGATATCTGAAAATTAGGCATTAATAATTGAAAAATAATGCGTTCGCGAAATTGATCATTTTTTTTGCGAACACATCCTAATTTATGTTCTTTTGAAGAAATTATAAGATAACAATTCAAATTTTACCAATACCCGCTGAAATTCATCAGAATTCCACTTGAAATATTTTTTCGTCAAGTTCCAATAGAGAATAATGATCTTTTGGATTCATTTAATTTTTCAACCTTATTAAATTTCTGATTGAATGTAGTGAAGTTTAGTCATTTGAGTCTCAATCTTTGGAATTCATTTAATTTTTCAACCTTATTAAGTTTCTGATTGAATGTAGTGAAGTTTAGTCATTTGAGTCTCAAAATGTATATTAACTCCACTTACGGTAATAAGTAACCTGGCTTAAGTGACAACATATTTAAGACTGCTGTGTGATAATCAGTTAGTAAAAAGTTTGATACATCCAATAGTATTTCATATTATGTATACATGCGGTTAATATGTACTTCAGGTTTTCATTCTTTCTGAAATTTTCTCAAATTGAAGAAAGAGTGGTACCACCGTGGTTGTATTTTAGGAGCATATATTATTCAAAAATTTTAACTCGAACTCAAATTAGTGTAAGGTTATGGATAAGAATGGGGAGATCATGGAAGCAAATGCGTTTAAAAGAAAAGGTTAAAATACGACTGATTCACGGTAATATTAGAATATAAGCAGTATAACTCAAAACAGAATTGGCATTAATAAGTATAACCTAATTGAATTCATATTTTCCAATTTCGATCGCTGCATCACAATTTGTTATCATATACGTTCATTAACCAGGAATAATTAATCAAATTACTATCTATCACCTCGGCAATAATCAACCATTATTTGAATTTAATTCATCCAAGATATATATTTCGTCAAAAAACCAATATCTGGCAAACTGTACAGTTTAGGCTTGGTAGAATTGTTTTTTTAATGAAACTAAAATGTGTCGCTGTAAATTTTGAGGAGTATTTTAAAGGAGAAAAATGGTTGTGTTCTAGAATTACAAGGTAGTGAACTGAAGCTATATGGCAATTGGTGATTAATTTTTAAAACCAATCTCAACTTTTCTGAGACAAGATGGGAAAAGATTTGATGGTACCTCGACCAAATATCTAATTAGGTGGGAAACAGTTAGAAAATGTATGTTTGAACGACCGGGGCTATAAATTACTCCTTCTGTTCCCTGGATTTTGGGTGGTTCGGGTAGTTGTTGTTCGACTTTGAGGGGTGGTCCTGATTGAGGTTCATCCACATGTCTACTTTGTCCTTAGAATTGTTCGGGGGCGGAGATGGACTTTTTTGCTCTCTACCACCTGGAGTAGATGATGTCGCTGCTTTTTTTATTTCTTCATTTGAATGCTTGCTTCTATCGTTTCCCGCCTCGGTGTTATGTATTTCGTGTCCTGACCTATTTTGGTTCATTAGAGGATCCATCATATCTTGGACGTTAGCGCCAATGAACATATTAGGGTCTAAACCTTGAGGCATCATATTTTGGCCCATAAAGTTGGGAGTAAGTGGAGGAGGCATGTTTCCTATATTTCTCATCATTTGGTTATGTGGATCCATGTGTCTGTACATGTTCGGATTATTCATATTGAAGGACTGTGATGTGGGGGCCCATTGATTCGCCATCATTAAATTATAAGGGATCATATTTTGCATACCCTGGGCAGTTGAATTCGCGCCTCTCCACAAATTATAAAATTCATTGTTTTGGGCTGGTTCACACGGATTATTACCTATGACGGAGGTGCTGAGTTCGTGAGGTACCATACCCTGCTGCATCCCCTCCACCCCCGAAGGTCTTTCTTGGGTAGGTTTTTCTAATGGCAACGATTTGTTCATAGTGTATTCCTTGGGAATCTGATCCTTCATTTGCATTGTTGAAGAATTCGCGCTGCTTGGTTTTTCTTTGTGTTTAAATTTAGCTCTTCTATTTTTAAACCAAACCTAGAAATGAAATGAAAGAAAAGAAAATGTAAAGGTACATACCTGGACTCTAGATTCGGGAAGATTGATAGTTTTGGCAACGTCGTCCCTCATAAAAACATCAGGATATCGAGTTCGCTGAAAAAGATCTTCGAGAACATCCAATTGACTTCGAGTAAATGTTGTACGCTCTCTGCGTTGCTTCCTGGGGTAGTCGGGCTGGTTTCCGACCATACCCGGTTCTTGTAACGGCATGTGCTCACCTCTATAGTGCATGTTCATATTGTCATAGTAGGGGTAAGAGTTCATCTAGTATTAATAAAAGCGTTTAATCATCGCGAATTTAAAATTAAGGCGGGTAAAGGGGAATTTCCGGGAGGTAAAAGGTCTAAGATAGCGGTAACATGTGGTCTGAGAAGAATAAAAGATGGAAAAATGAGGTGAAACCAAGAAGAGATTATCATAGGTTTTGGGCAGAATAATCTTGTGTGAGTTTGATGGAAACATAAAAACATGATGATGAAGTAAGTTGGGGTTTTAGATAAATACTTAAATAGCTCAGTTTAAGATGATGAACTACTTACTATGAGAGGATATTCTAAATGACGGTAACAAAGTATAAAATATTTGTTTATTTGATTTTAAGCATAAGGATTACGCTTGTTTTAACCCTCTTAGCTTACCGGCCGTGTATACTTTATCTAACAACATCTGACAAACATCTCATCTCCCAACTCAAACACTATTTCCATTTTCATCATGGATTATTTCAATTATTAAAACCGTTTGGCCGATTATTTCAAAAATAACAACATCCGATTCTAAAACTAAATAATCTAATAATTTTCATCTCGCCACACCATTATTGATCCGTAAGCTTTTTTCTGCAATGACCTAACAATTCCTCCGCGCACAGATTCTAACGTATTATATTCAACTTACCCAAACAGCCGATAAAAATCCTACAAATTTCCACCCTATCTTTGGCCATCTTAAACAGATATTCAAGCAATTCCGGTTCGTTGTTAGCAATAAATTTACTGAATCAATAGTGTGTTACTTTAAAAAAAAATCGACACACTCGTTTAAATCAGGATGTTTGTTTACTTCCAGTACATTGAATTCTGTTTGAACTTGTGAAACATTCAACCCCTCCTCACTAATCCTATTTTGTAAGGAGTATTATCCTACTTAACAGCCTCAAGGTTTAAAGCCAAACTTCCCCTCCCCATTAAGGACAAATTTGTACTTCCGGCTTCCGGTAACTCCTGCGCAATAGGTGACATTCGACTGAATTCAAATTCGTCTGCGTCAGGTGTTGGTTGGTCCAGCCTTGGAAATTCAAATGAACGTTCTGGATATAATTCGTCACGGTCATTTCTGAATACGACGTCCAATATTTTTGTTGAAACTTGGCCGAAACCTGATCAATAACCAGCTTTCATTACTTAAATGATTCAGGTTAAATGCCGTGAATGTTTTCACCCTTTTTAATTTCACATATTACCGAGCTCGGATTTTACATTTTTCGGTCTTTGATAACGTTATTTTGAAGGTGTCTCGAACTTTACGATTTCGCAAGCTTCTCTTAACAGTGTCAAAGTTTATATTAATCGGATCGCAGCACGGGTAAATATTTGGAACCGATGATGCAATGTCGTTTGGCATGTCCATCATGCTAGTGTCGGGTATCTCAATATCCATGATATGGCGGTTGCTCGTAACATGATTGTTTACCTAACGTTTCGATCTTTATTGTCGTTGTCGTCAAAGATAGAATATGCTTGAAATTCATTGATAGTAATGCGCTCGGGGTCAATTGTGATTGTATCCTTCTGTGTTGTTGTCCTTGTGCGAGTTGTACAGATCTGTATTTCATCTTTTATACTGCCTTGTTGAGATTTTTTTTATCATGTAGCTTTTCATGGTTTTTTCTAAACTTAACTTAATCTCGTACTTTATTTCCTTTTTGGGTACGTCAAGGTTTAATGGATAAAAATCATTAATACCTAATAAGTCTATTTTTGTGATGAGTATTTTCGCTAATCCATACATCAAAAATGATACAAGGCGAAGCGATATATATTCACCTACATTGTTGCTAAATCGATAAATAAAAACAAACCAGGCTTTTAAGATATCGAAATTTTCAATCCTATGCTTCGTGAGTGATTTGACATGATGAGCAAATAACCTATATCAAATTTATAAACTAACCAGGCCTGGTACAACTCTGATCTACTCTTAAACAAAGGTTCACAATAAAACATAAATAAAGTAGATTAAAATGCGTTATTACATCAATTTACAATTTTAACGACAGTTTTATTTCCTCTAGTTTTTCAATTAGATTCGACAATTCTGTTTGTGGTTCATCGAACCCTTCCATTGAATTCTTTAATCACGTGGTAATTTTACACGTAAACGAACTTGAAGACTTTCGATTGTCTCAACTGTCGCCATTTTGTGTCTAGAATTTTCAATAGAGATTTTCATGTTATTGTCTATATCTTGGATGATAAACAAACTTTACACTTTGCGTATTCTGAAAGTAAAGCACGTGCATCTTCAAGCATGTTGGGTGAAGTTGATATGTCGATTTCTCGATATAAAAGTGCCCTCAGTGCACAATTATAACTTTCGTTTGCCTGAAAAGAGCAGATTTTTACTGAATCTTTGTGAATAACAGAAAAATCTTGCAATTTAGCAAGCATCCACCATACCTTGTAGGTCAATGTCATCTAAAAATAGGTATAAATCCACTTTAGAAGACCATTTTATTGTAAGTTTGATCAATCTTTCCAAGAAATTACTTATTTTTGACTTTTGATTGTCATTCAAACACGAAAATGACAGATACTCAACAATCTATGTCATATAAATGGCAAACCTCGTCGCTGATATTCTTGGAACCTTTTTCGATAAACCAATCCAAGCATCTCAATACATCGTTGGGACGGTCCAATTTCATGGATATCTAAATTATATGTCGATTGGGTAATGGGATAGTTGTAAAAAATACTTAAATTAACAAATTTTGGAATATTGGTTCAAAAATTTTATTTGATTAAAGAATACATAGACCATTTATTCATTGAATTCAATAAAAATTTTGAGGATTTATACTAAAATGTATCAACAGACTAAAAAGGCGCGGTTAAACTGTCAACGAGAACACAATATGATTTAGGATGAAATGTTTCGAATGAATGCAGTAAGAATTTATTCAAACTTCTACATAAGAAAAGACTTACATGAATAATAATAAATATAAAAAGTTAATGTATAGTTTGTTACATTTAATTAATAAATACGAATGTCGATCTCTGAATTTTTGCCTACAACGAATCATAAGGTGTAACTGACAAAATAATATTTAGCAATACTTTCCTGAATATTTTCAATGTGGTTTAAAAATGAGTTTATGGGTTTTCTATTCATTGACAATAACACAGAGCTCGATTTAATACAGAAATCAGGAACGGATTTCACTTTCTCAATAGATTAGCGTGAGCTTAATGTGTTTGATACTTTAAACTTTTTAAAAAATTCAAAATCTTAATTTTTCAAAACTTCAAACGGTTTGTGTTTTTGTCGGTTATTTGACGGTGTATATTCATTCATCGACTATGCAAATTGGAAACTAAATGTAATCGGTTTTTTTTCAAGAAAAAAGGCTAATTATCTCTTGAAATTTAATCAATGACTTCATATTTCAAATTTATACTCCCTAAAACGATTCTTCGTCGTTATATTCTGTAGGGAAAACAACAAATTGATGATTTATTAATAAAGTAGATGGAAAAAATTTACAAACATTCGATAACTTTGAAAATGTTTCATTGCTCACAAAATAAATTTATCAAGAGACAATATCGAAATAATCGTATGTTCCAATATTAAGAACATCAAAAGCCTTAATAATTCCACAACCTCTCAAAATTAGCAAATGGGCTATTTATTTGAAGAACTCTGGATATAGTATGGTCATTTTCTGCGTAAATACTTTTTCATTAACTGACCGAAATTGTACTTTTATGAATTTCATTTCGTAACAACTTCAAATATTCTGATACAGTATGACAGATTTCGTTTACGCATGATTCAAGAAAATTAACAGATAGAGGTCCGAACTGTTCATATGGTATTTATTTAGATATCAATACAACAAAAAATTCTAGATAGGAATTTATAATAGATTATCAGGCTGTTTGTTTTAAGAACAGTAAATATATTTTGACAACTAAATAACCATGTTTTTAGAAAGTATAAGTTGGAAACAAATTTATTTTGAGAATAAAGGCTAAATCACACATATTTGGAATGATAAAGAATATCATACACATTGAAAAATCAAACATTCATTGGAGCATTAGTAATATTTGAAGATTGGACATTAAAATACAAACATCATGAAACACTAACTAACAACAACTAAATGTTATGATGATATTTTCATATCGGAATGTCTCAGGTGTTGTCATGTGCGACAATTTTACGGCTTTAATTGTTAAAATGACAAGCAGTACATAAATAAACCTTGCATGGTTGAGTACAGGGCAGCAGAAAGCGTTTAATTTAGACAACACATCTATATAAAAGTTTCAAAAAAATCGAAGATATAATAACGAAACATTAATCGTGGCCTGAATGAAAGTGAGGTTGTTAACAAAAATCGAAGTAAGGACGAAAATATGCAAGTTGGGCAAATAGTATTTCGACATATCCATCAAGTAATGAATTCAAATTACAATATCTGTAAATGTGGACCAAACCACAGGCTTTTTATTTACGTTATCCGTTGCCGGGTTTTGCAACCAATATGATACACTTTCTGCGAATACCCGAAACATTTTTTTTACTAATATTCCATGTCACGTTAAGACTCAACAAAAAATTTAGTGTAAAAACAATAACGATTTATTAGTTTCTGTGAATATCGATAATCTTTATATAACCATCAAAAATATTTTACAATATGAAATAGTTTGAAATGCTCACATTGAACAATATTGTCCTTAGTTGGACACAACATCTGATATCATAAAATTCAGCTCTAATTGTAAGGACTGGTCAAATTAATTAAAAACAGGAAAATGTGTCCATCCGTCCCAGAATAGGGTAATTATATACTTGGTGATTACCAGAGGCACATATTCAGAGTCTACCATTTTAAAATGGTAGGGAACATCTTTATGAGGTGATTCTAAATCAAAATGAACTGTTTGAATTTTCAATATCAAATTATTTAATAACTGATGCAGATCGTGCGAAAACAAAGAGGTTGGAGTGTCAAAAGTTTAATCGACCTACCGGTTTTAGCGTTTATAAATTCACTGGTTGCAAGGTTAATAGCACTTTATAAAATTTGATAAATTAACATAAAAATTAATCAAATAAATTTTTATTCTCTCCGATAGTCTCTATGGTTTGAGGAAAAAAATTTTTAAGGAAAAACCGCATCATTAAAGATAGCAGAGGTTGACCAAAGTCGTTCCAACAACTATATTAAATCATAAAAATCCTTCAAAACAATTCTTTGGGCAATAAATGAATGAAGAGGACATATATAGGGGATAATTCGTTAAAACATAATTTAAGTTAACTCATTAAATTTGAAAAAAATCCATTTTTCATTGCTATTTGTACATTTATCATTCCAATTAGTGCATTTTTAGATACAAAACCCGGTCATCGAAGGCTGGAGCTTTATCAAATCGAATGATCATCTT
>JWZT01003741.1:283033-295299 GCA_000827895.1 Thelohanellus kitauei
TTACCCGATAATAGTGGGAGATGATAAAATTTTGTCAAAATAAAGAATGTTCCCTTTTTAAATGCATTTAGTATTTTTTTGCTTGTGTTTATTAAATGTGTTAAATTTTTACTTGATGGGTACATTTTTAGTGATAAATTGAGCCACATATGCGCAGAATTTTTCCATGTTGAAATGCGCGGTGTTCCACGGTGGACTCAAAACCTGGTAACCAACAACGCAAATCTGATTTCATGAATCTTGAACAAAATCAAGGTATCAACTGTTTAACAGGAAATCGTTGTTAAGAATCTCTGAACTCCGATTTTGTGTAATCAATTAAACTTTGGTACTATTCTTATTGTAAAGAAGGAAACTGTTTTAAACGCGGTTCATATTAAAATGATTAATGCTTGTAAAGCATAAATATTTTCTTAATAGCATTTCAATGATTGAAATCAGCTCGTCGTAAATTTGTAATGAGCCTAGCATTGGATTTGCGGGATTACCTCGATAATTATTTGTTAAAATATCAGTTTTTACATTAAATAAGGGTCATATGGAGATTCAGATGGGCTATGTGGAAACTGAATACGGGAAATATAGAAATTGAATAAGGACCATATGGATATTCAACATGGCTACCCAAATTAGACTTGCAGAGCAGAATGGCCTATTGCGACATTCAATAAAATAATGTTTGCTTAAAAATTGAAAAACAACATTTTAAAAAATTCTATGAATTTAAAAATTATGACTCTTCAAGTAGAACCTATCTGCTCCAACTTTGTAGGTAAATCCAGCAGTAAATTTTTAAATATTTTTTATAAACAAATATAATGATTTTAGTGGTAAATTAGACCACTTTGTTCTCATAGTCTCATTTGGCTGCACATATTAAATGTAAATACATGTAGGTTAATTATTAATTTGTAATAATTATCCCATATTTTTAAATCAAAGTCAATGTATCTTGTGGATAATATAATACTGAGTGCTTTTGGGATTTCTGATGCTCATTTCACATGTCAGATGGCTAGTACTGAAAGTGAGAATTGTGTGTGGATACTTTATCAAAAAATAAGGTATATCATTGATATATGTGCAACATGAGTAACACGAGGGGAACATGCATATATTAGATAATTTATCCACTTCATATTTTTTATTGAGACGATAGTTCGATTCGATATAAATAAATAACGCGTCCCATGCATCAGAAAAGATTATATGGTTATTATGTTTATTATTGTGTGCTGTTTCTAGGACTATTGTTTTGTTTTAACTGGGGTTGGTATTCAAAAATGGATATAAGAACGTATTTATTGCGCACCTCAAATATTCGTGGTTGTTATTAACGATATTATTGACATTCTGAACGATCTTTTCTGTTAATTTCGATTATCTCTGTTGAGCATGACATCAATAATACATTCTACAACAAAAATGAAAAGAAAATAATCCAGATATGCCAAAATATCATCAATAATAACCACGAATATTTGGATCCGCAACAAACACGTTCGGATATCCATTTTTGAATGCAAACCGCTGTATCTTTAAAAGCAGGGGAAAAGGAAATTATAATGATTGAAATCCTATAGTAGGACAAAAGAAGCATCATAAATTTGTAGATAAGTATTTTGCTTAATATCGGCAAGAATTAATTTGGAGTGATTACTTACATGGGCGTACATGAGCCAAATCTGTTCCGAATCAAAGTTGCACGAGATGGCATTTTGAACAGCAATATAAGCAGTTTGACTGATGTAAAAAACACTTACTAGCTATTCTGTGCGATGAAGATCGATGCCAAATTTGTCCAGGATTTGAAATTCTGATATATTTTACCATTACACTTGGTTCAAGGTGGCAACAGCTTTTAAAAGCAGATGCAGCCTTTGCGTCTTGTTTCAGTTGAAGGTATGCACAGCCGAGATTGTACCATGTTTTAGGCTGAAGGCTGTTAATATTGAGAGCCTTCACGAAGTTGTCGACACATTCGGCGTACTAATTAAAAAAACAAACTAACGTTTTTTCGCCTTAAATGGTAGTACCCGAGATGATAGAAAGCTCTAAAACTATGGCTCGATAATCTTATCGCCTCCTCGAAATATTCTTTTTGCTATATTAGCACAATCATCACGTCGTTGATTTGTCCCAATGAACATAGTAAACTAGAGGTCTTGCCAACTTTTTCAATCTCCCCCATGATCAATTCGGTTGCCTGTGATGTATTAAAGTACCTTTTCTCGTCTACCACAAGCAATGTAGCATTTCACCAGCTCATCATATGCTTTGAGCTCTGTGTATTGATCGAGAGCGGATTTCACACATCTGATTTGGAAATAGGTGTCCGCTAACAGTTCCTGGATCACCAAATCTTAACCTTGATCTTCCAAAAAGGCAATGGAATAGCCAAATACCAATGACTCAACCGTGATTTCTGTTCTCTACAAAAAATACCTCCGCTTTTTGAGAAAACTCCAAAGATAAATTCTAAAATTGTAAATTTCACAAAATAATAATTTGACCCACAGCATGGCGCTCTGATTTACAGAAAGAACTAGCAAATTAATAACCTATCAGCGTGTAAAAATCGGTTATCAAACCAATAGGATTATTATGAATTGAAATGTGTAATGTTCAATCTCGAAAGATAGGAGATATTTTTTGCAAAAAAAGATCCTTTTTACAAAAGTGGATAATGTCTGCTCAATAGATTCAAGCTGACATTTCGAAATGGGTTATTGTTGATCATAACTGGCAATAAAAGTTCAAAATTTCGTATGTGTAAAAACATATATGTTCTGCATGTACCCACCACCAATTGGAAAGCCTAGAGATGCGTGTAATTTCAAAAATGAAAACATACCTCCAGTTGTTGGAGAGTTCGTTCTAGTTTTCTTCGAGAACTGCGTTCGAACAAGGAACGATAATACAACGCATTTCTGGCCACCGTGTATGATTTCGGAGACTCCAGGATTGAATTAATATAAGGCAACAGTTCTTCGTGGGTTAAATCATCTATCGGAAGGCTATTAATTTTGTAATAACTATTCATTATCGATATTACCAAATCAACAGCAAAAAACTCTGGTGACAAACGCTCAAAGATGGCAATGGGTTGTCGATTGATAGATGTATCTTTGGTAGAAGGGTATCGTCATCAAGAACCACGTCCTTGTTAAAAAAATGAAAACTTCTGGGAGAGAAACATTTTCAGACTCTTCTTTGAGATAAGAATCTTCTAAGTGTACATTAAGCGCAAGTTGTGGGAGGGCCTTGATTTGGTACTTGGTTCTTTTGCCAAGAATGCCTAATTTATAACATCACAAACCTGTTAGCTTGACTTTGATTCCTAGGTCACCTGAGATGCATTGTATCAATTCCTGAACAATAAAATCATTGTTATAATAACATCAGGAATGAAATGAATGATTTTGTATGCTTTCGGTTTTTTTATTTAGAATTGGCATATTAGTCCTCAAATATGGAACACAAGCAAATACGGTTCCTGTTCGATGAATCAGTTACTTAACGTAAAATGAATGTCAATAATTTCCTCATAAATTTATCAGTGAATTTTTAAAGTGTTGGATATGAGTTATAGAATGTGATAATAGAAATAGCGATGCTTAATGATATTGCTGATTTAAAAATATACAGGCTTCGATTGGGTAGTATTCCAATATATACGATGATTTTGACTGTAAGAAAATTGATACAAGAAAGAGCTCATGAACGAAGTGTATTTTGATTAATATGAGAAATAAACTATTTCCGGACAGAAGATTTTTAAATTTAGTTAACAGGTATTACAATAAAGTGCTAACCTGATTGATTGATACTTTGACAAAAAATCGGATAAGGTGCAGGGAAGATGTAAAAAATCTGGATTTACCCCCTTTGTCGGAATAACAGAACTGTGAGTGTATTAACATTCTAAATTTAATATAAGAGGAATTTGACAAATAATGAGTAATTAAAACTGGCCCACCGTCAGAATTTATATAATATACTAATTAAATATGTAATATGTGTATTTTTTGCTGCCAATTATGCATTCCATTTCAAATAGGATGCACAGTATTTAAAGTCATTAAATATTTCAAAAATCGAGCAGACAATATTTATGATCTGTAAAATGAGTGAAATAATCTTATGACAACAAGAGTGCCTTCTGTCTTCCAAAAACACACCAAAATAATTTTAGGCGAAAGGGATGTCAAATCAAGCATATTTAAAAACACACCTCGTACATGTCGAACTCTTTAAAAAGTAAGTAACTTTGCAAACACATAATTAAAATGGAGTTTCGTTCTCTTTTGTCAAAAATGAAATTACGAGCTTTCTTCGCTTTTGATGTGAGACAACACTAAACATCAAGCTAAGTTACGAAACTCGACCCTTTGAAAGACACTGTCTTTTAGAGAAGATATTGGTGAATCAAATAATTGGGACCACACCAGCAAAATCAGTAGTTGATGAACATTTTGGTCCAACGTGTTTGCTTCAAGTTTCAGGCATATCGTAGCAATCCATAACATAAAAGGGTAATGTGTTATGCTCCTGATATCCTAAAGTTTTATAATTTTACATACATCCCCAACTTCTGATAGTTTTAAACGGCAAAAGGATTCGATTTTCTCTAAAGACTAATAAGAAATACTCTTACTTCAGGTGAAAGTCCAAACATATTCAAAATTTCATGAGGATCAGTCAGAGGGCCACAAAAGTTATTAATATAAAAGTGTTCCAAACAAAATTGAGAAAAATGGTAAAAATCGGTGCTCTTGATCTTCTTTTCAATATTTTTGATTTCTCTAAATTTTAAAAGATACTCTCTATTTCCCAGCATGATTCCTTGAACAAATCAATGTATCGTTTGGTAATTTCGATTGAAACTTAACGTTGAAATGTCCACGTACCAGCGTCATGGATCTTGAAATCTGTAAATCTGAAAGCCATGATCAATTCTAACGTGTTTATGAAATAATACGATTAGTACCGAAAGACTAATGGGTATCAAACTATTAATTAAAGAAAAATTACGTTTATATTTAAATGAAAATTCATCTCACGTGTGTTCAAAAAGCAATTATATGGTTTTTATTTTCTTATGACAAGATCTTTCAGACAAAAAAAATCGAATCATTATCGCTGGATTCAAACCATAAGACAGACAGGTATAAATTTTCTTTTCGGATTTTTCAACAAGTGTTGCAGTTTCTGCATTTGATGATTGATAGTTTTGTAAGTTTTTACTTAGTGATCAAGAGAATTCTTCACTTTTGAGGCCATATCCAGTTTCTATACATATTTCATGCACCGGTTCTTTATTCTCACGTGCGAGTTTTGCCTCGTTATGTAATAAAAAAAATATCACGATTGATATTTTGATTCTGCGTATTAAAAAATAAAATGGCCAGAGAGATATCTTTTTAAATTGTAAAGATTCAAATTCGTAATTATCATCGTAGTACGTTGAAGTTTAGAAGATATTTATAAAATCATATAAAAGATGGACAGAAAAACCAATAAAAAATTCGCATAATTGTAAAATTATTTTCGTAGTGATAACTACTGTTTTCAAAGCTTTAACGAAGACAAATGAACTTAAAATGAAATAAAAATAAAGTAACATTAAATATATTGGTTGGAAAATTGCTTATTTGGGAGGAGGGTACAAGTATGCAGCTTGTTTAAGAATGACAAAAACGTGCTTTGATGGTTCGGTTATGAATTTTGTTCATCATAGAAACTCCCCAATATGGTAAATCAGACTTCCGTCCTTCCTAGTCTAGGTATAGAGAAAATCTCTTGACTTTCACCAAAAATGTTTAATATTTTGGCTATGTGTCCAGGGAACGGATAAACAAAGTTGTAAGAATGGTTGATCGTTAAGTGATTCCTGCACTCTTGTGTCAGCCCTTTATATCCCTTCCAGTATTCTGTAATTTTCAAGAACCCTGGTTGAGTTTTTTTGGGCATCATATACTTAAAGCGAGTCCATTTCTTGTGTTATCTGAACAAGGGATGAGGAAAAATCTTTCGTCCAGGACAAATTCCACCATCGACCCATTTTTCATCAATAACCAGGCCAACGTCTAATTTTCTTTTGCNGCGAGCGTAGGAGTCGGCCACGTTTCCTCAGGTCCGCGGTGCCACAAGATATTTCGTTCATAGTTGCAGTATGTTGAGGAGTCAGGGCCCTTGATAAACTTTCGGCTTGGGGACAGTGAATATATCTCTACAAGGTTGGGTGATCTCATAGAAATCATAACGACGATGGTTTCCAAAATTTATGGAATAACCGGTTACTGGTATTGTTTTTGGGTTATATTTTCTGGAGACATATTTCTCTTTAGTCTTCGTGGACCTGCTTGGGTTGTAGACGTTGATGGGGGTTAAACTATTCCTGAGATTAAAGGCAGTGCGCCAGCCTTCTATGACGTTGGCATTTGATGACTCATCTATACTGCCGTTTTTTGAACATTTCGAATCGAGAGGTTGAATGATACACGATGTCAGAGAATCAAGACTAGAAGCTAGAGGGGGAAAGTGTGGTGTACACGCTTCTATCGGTTGATTGTTTCCAAGACGTGACTCTACCTCACTCTCTGAATTTTTATAACTGCCCCTTCCTTCACAGCGAATCCAGATGGCTGTTCATTGTCTAAATCGGATTTTAGCATGGATGATTCTGTGCTAGATTTAACAAACCCTGGAGTTCTTTTACTTTTTCTGTAATCGTCTTGGCCTGGAATATTTACCTTCACAAAATAGAACTAATGAACATTTTAAAATGTTACTTATTATTTTTGATCAACAACTTCTAACCGTATTGAACCAATCACAATAACAACCAAAATCATTCAAGTTTTTTATAAAAAAAACTACGAATTTAACTGTTCGTACGTTCAAATTTGACCACGTAGAAATTAATATTAACCACTAAATAGATACTGGGAAAAGTGAAAAATCAAATTTAACACCAAATCATTGTTTATTGGTAAAAAATAATTTATAATATAAAATTTTACCAACGGTTTTTGTTTAAAGATGACCAAGACAGACGACACAGCACAAAAAATCTAATACTTTTAATTTATCAAATTTTATACTATTTTGCAACCATAATCAACGACATAGATGCTAAAACTTGTTAATAAGTTTTCTCATTCTCTGTTTTCTTGTTAAATTTTAGACTAAAACCAGGAAAGTATTGACAGGTCTTAAATTATGCAATTAACCAAAGTTAATACAAAACCAACATTATTTCTAAATTGCTTAAGTCCAGAATTGACACAGTTAATCATAAAAATTTTAATTAAAACAAATTGATTTAATCGTTCCTATTTCTAATCGTTTTTGGAAGATTCAAGAAAATTTCGTCCCTTGTAGGTGCGCAACAACGATGATGATAAAATTTCTCAATTAAACCTTTAACACAATGACAATTACCTCGATTCTGCGCCTCCCAGGTCATACGAATTACATGTTCGTTCTGACGCTTGCACAACCCTGTTACATATGGATCGATGACCATATGGGTATGTGGACATAGAAAATCCTTCAGCATTGCCAGGTCCTTGGTCACAGAAAACTTTACTTTATACTTTAAAATGTATTTTTGTGTACGTTTTAAGTGGCATAACACACAAAGATGTCCAGCATACAGTTTAAGTTTGCCCACAGTACGCTATGTTAATCGCCTCTCACACAATGCACCTTTTTCTTGGCTTTATTCTTGGAAGTTGCCCCTTGTGTGCACGCTTGAACATGGTCCAGCATCGTTCTTTTTAATAAAAGCCCAAACCCTCAGAAAACATTTTCAACTTTCGCTGGGCCCTAAATTACTTTTAAAAGATACTCATTAGTTTCCAAATCATTCTTTCTTATCTGTTTTCCAATCGCATGATTTAATAAAATAAGCGCTCGAGTTACGTTATACTCATGGCCTGATTAGTTCTCCTGTCGTACCTGATACGATAACGTCTGTACTGTTATGAGCTCTCTCTGATTTTGAGTCAGGAGCCTCAATTCTACATAAGGCCCCGCTGGCCTCGTTAACCCAAGGAAGTATGGTTTCGGCTGGTAAAACAATGAGATACCGTTCAGCTTGAGGGTCAAAGCTTGCCCTTCGTGAAATGTAGCGGATATGACCTTGACCTGTTCTACCTTTTTCCCTGTCGAAAAGCACATTTTGGGGCATTTATATATG
Source organism: Thelohanellus kitauei (assembly GCA_000827895.1). NCBI lineage: Eukaryota > Metazoa > Cnidaria > Myxozoa > Bivalvulida > Myxobolidae > Thelohanellus > Thelohanellus kitauei. The sequence continues at coordinate 291,240 of JWZT01003741.1, forward strand.
AGTTTCCAGCGAGTAATGATTGCAAACATATTCCTGATTGTGCGCATCACAATTGCATGTTTCAACCCGACATCAGTATCATGAAGTTGGTAAAAGACCAAATGGATATTACTTCTGCATCATACGTTGGATCAATATATATCAGCGTCTTATTCAGCTGAAAACGGAGATTTGATCAAATATCGGTAAATACCGAGTTTTGCATCCATTATGGAACCCGGTGTATTTCAAGATGGAACACCCTTTTCGTACGTGTGACTTAATTTTTTACTAAAATATTTTCTGTTATGTAAAGACTCAAAAAATAGTGAGGGTAAAAAAATATAAAATAAATATTTATTAGTCTGTGCGAATATCTTTCATTCATATACAGTCATCAATAATCTTTCGGACCTTAACAAATACATTAAAAATGTTCACAAAAAAAATCTTGTCCCGTGTTGGATCCAAAACGCTGTAAATGCATTTATTATCGCGCACGCACAACCTGAACTTTTTTGTTTCAAATAACTCACGGTTGATTTTTTTTAAATTAGACCCCTTTTTGTGTACTATGATTATTTCATGTTTTCAAAACACAACAAAAGCTTCACCAATCAATTTTTGGACATTTTCGAATTTCGGACAAAAATGTTATATACCTGATATTTCAGGTAAAATTGACATTATTTTTTACGCCCTTGCAATAAATGTGGGCATGAAGTGTTAATTTCATTTATTACTTGGGAGTTAGTAGTGTAAATTCGACATTTTCTAGACATTGATAAAATTTTTTAATCATATAGATGTAAAATATATAGGCCAATCCATTCCAAAATTATTCAATCTTTTGCATTTTTATGCAATAACTCAAAAGTTTCATACATGAAAAAAAAATTATTGATTTATTAGAAAAATTTTACTGAATAACATGTGACCACTATTTTTTAAATTTTACAATTCTGCTTTGAAAAAAAATTGCTTAATTGAAAAATCCATCAGTATCAAAAAAATTCACGCGCGGGCACCAGGGTAAAATTTTCATAGTTTTACCACTGTATTAAAGATTTCCACTAACATAATTCGAATTTATTACATTTCTTATTCAACCTAAAAAATAAGCTTATATTAAATATTTCAAGATAAAATTTATAGGTCCTTTCAACCATTATTCTGTAAAATCGAAGTCAATTAATTTTTGAATATTTCTATAGACGTTTTAGATACCAATTTAATTTAGCATGCATCTGTAATTCGTAATAATTTAATAGATATTTATCAAAAAACAATTGATTAATGTTTTGATTCGAAAAATATTAAGGATTCATTTAACAGTGCCAATTAGTAGACACCCCGTACAAGGTTTATAGTCAAAATTGGTGTTTTTGCGATTCAATTTGGTAGAAAAAAATTGAAGGAAAAATAAAATTATCGAAAAAAAATTCACAAATACTCATGTTTTATATATAATTTCATTGATTAAGGAACCTCTAAATTAAGTCTACATGTGTCGGTACTAACAGTAGCAGTTTTGTCCTAGTTTCGTGCAATCGATAAAAGTGGTCGACAACCAACTGATAACACAGCGGTTCTTAGAGTACCGAGCATACGCTCTCGGAATATAGCTGTTTGTTGTGTGATGTACAGAGTTGGTATAGTAAACAGAGATAAACAGCAAACCCTGTAACGGTGAGGGCTTTTTGTGATATTTCGAAAACTTTTTTTGACACGTCGAACAAAACGGTCCTGTGAATGCTCGATGAGATGTCATCATGAACAAAGTTAGATTGCACAGTCTCAACTATTTTGATTTTTTTTTAATTTGAAGAGTCATGATATTTCTTATTCACCAATCTATTCACCCTTCCTAAACCTGATGGAGGAGGTTTTTTCTGAGGTTAAAGTGGAAGGGTTGTGTAGAGAGTTATATCCGAAAATGGGATCTTGCTATTATATTTCATGAGAGATTGGCTAGCAACCGTAACACCAAAAAATTGTGAGGGCTACTACCGACACACAAAACATATGAGATAGGGTCCTTAAACAAAAAAATTTAGAAAACTAAACAATTTTACTTTGTTGTTTTTCTAAAATTTTTCGATGACTAAATTGAGTTGCAAAAACACCAATTTGAATTGAAAAACCTTTAATGGAACACATGCAAAATGGAACGATTTCCCCACTATTAACAACTCATAATTTAGATGCTAAGCCCATGAAGAATTGTTGAGGTTCATCTCACAACTCATGGAGTGCATTTGTGATACCCATTTTTTGTGACATAATCGATCTGCTCTTTGAGGTGTTGTATAAGTCCTCAAAGTATTGAGAGAGTGATCGGAAATTAAAAGAAAGGAGGGCCTTGTAGCTTAATTAAAACTAAAATCATATTCGAATTGACAACAGGTTTTAAGGTTCGTCAATTAAACGAGCAACGACTTGCCTGTTACATTTAAAATATTTGAAAATGAGTAAAATAAAGATTAACTGTTATAAGATTTGAACGGCCATTGTATGCCATATCTGGAACTTCTTTACCAAGTATTGCTAGATCACGATAGCGGAAAACATAAAAAAACTATTTTTGTTTGAGTGAGCCGAGTGTTAGATCAAAAAGAACAAAAAGCACTCTCATGCTGTTCTTCAACAGAGAAAGGAGAGGCACTTATTGTGATCATTAAATAAAAGCAAAACATTCAATTGTAATACAATCCTATTCAAATATATTTAAACCTTTATTTCTACCGTTGAAGAACCTCTAAAATTAATAAAATATAAACAAATAGCGCAATATTTATATTTTATATAAGCCTACTCGACAGTCAGGCACCTTCCATCATGTGGTCCATCGCTGTCATCGTTTGATGGTCGACCTTGTCTGGGATGATTTAGGATGTAATAATAAGAACACTAGATTTTCTCCCCCTTCCAACCCTTTTGATTCCGGACTTTCTTGGTTTCCTTTTCATTCACTTTGGGCTTGAGCGAACGTAGGATTCGGCCACATTTCCTCAGGTCCGCGGTGCCACAAGATATTTCGTTCATAGTTGCAGTATGTTGAGGAGTCAGGGCCCTTGATAAACTTTCGGCTTGGGGACAGTGAATATATCTCTACAAGGTTGGGTGATCTCATAGAAATCATAACGACGATGGTTTCCAAAATTTATGGAATAACCGGTTACTGGTATTGTTTTTGGGTTATATTTTCTGGAGACATATTTCTCTTTGGTCTTCGTGGACCTGCTTGGGTTGTAGACGTTGATGGGGGTTGAACTATTCCTGAGATTAAAAGCAGTGCGCCAGCCTTCTATGACGTTGGCATTTGATGACTCATCTATACTGCCGTTTTTTGAACATTTCGAATCGAGAGGTTGAATGATACACGATGTCAGAGAATCAAGACTAGAAGCTAGAGGGGGAAAGTGTGGTGTACACGCTTCTATCGGTTGATTGTTTCCAAGACGTGACTCTACCTCACTCTCTGAATTTTTATAACTGCCCCTTCCTTCACAGCGAATCCAGATGGCTGTTCATTGTCTAAATCGGATTTTAGCATGGATGATTCTGTGCTAGATTTAACAAACCCTGGAGTTCTTTTACTTTTTCTGTAATCGTCTTGGCCTGGAATATTTACCTTCACAAAATAGAACTAATGAACATTTTAAAATGTTACTTATTATTTTTGATCAACAACTTCTAACCGTATTGAACCAATCACAATAACAACCAAAATCATTCAAGTTTTTTATAAAAAAAACTACGAATTTAACTGTTCGTACGTTCAAATTTGACCACGTAGAAATTAATATTAACCACTAAATAGATACTGGGAAAAGTGAAAAATCAAATTTAACACCAAATCATTGTTTATTGGTAAAAAATAATTTATAATATAAAATTTTACCAACGGTTTTTGTTTAAAGATGACCAAGACAGACGACACAGCACAAAAAATCTAATACTTTTTAATTTATCAAATTTTATACTATTTTGCAACCATAATCAACGACATAGATGCTAAAACTTGTTAATAAGTTTTCTCATTCTCTGTTTTCTTGTTAAATTTTAGACTAAAACCAGG
>JWZT01003741.1:307699-329341 GCA_000827895.1 Thelohanellus kitauei
GATTTAATAGCTTGTTAATGTGTAAAAACACCGAAACCTATTAAGATTTATGACACAATCCTTGATATATATTTGGTTCTGTGTAAATGGACTTGCTCAAGAATATCCGACGAATAATAAGTTTTCACGTTCACAACCAATTAGTTATCAGGACTCCATAATGTGATCCCTCAATATTTTGTCAGTGATAAATCAAAAATTGTGAGTGGATGCATTTCAATTGCATATCAAAAAATACGAGTAAATTGAAAATTAAACAGGCGCATTTGCATATCTAACAGAAGGAAATAATTTTGGCGTGGTTTTCCGATCTATGCTAGAGACCTGATGTTGCAACTTTCCCACTTTTATTAATCTGTTCTAAAAACGACCACCTTGTTTGATTACTTGATTTTAGAATATATTTAAAAAGATCGAAACGAGTTCATAGGATCTTGTTGGGGATATGTTTTAACAATTATGCGAACTGTCCGAAATTTAGTAAAAATATTTTGAACAAGTGCATTATATTTAATGATTTTAGACGTTAAATTGTTAAAAACCGTCTTCTAGTTTGGATAATTCCAAAATAATATTTACCCACCAGTGGTAGAGTGAAATGCATACAACCATTACGTAAGAACATTATCTACAATTCATAGTTTGTTGGATCGTGTAGACTTGCCGTTTTTGGATATATTCAGGTTCGAAAAACATCACGCACAAGAAGATGTAAATCGAAAAAATCCGCATTTGCAGAAATGACCAAAAACTATCCGCCCCATCGGTAAATATTACACGATATTTAAAGGAAGTCTTTTAAGGGGTCCATCGCATCATATCTGATATTTCCGTTTTTAAGCTTTAGGTAATCATCCAAATATGGATCGACCAACGTTTGCTCGGCAAAAAAATCTCACCCCACACAATGGTGACAAACGAAATGAATCTCGAATATCCAACTTTAAAGGGCTAGAACATCGATACATGACCATGCCTGCTTTATACTTACCTACATTTAATGTAGAAGACCCAATCTAATCATTGACTCTATTTCATGAATTATGATCTTCGTGACCGGATTAAATAATATAAAGGAACGATTTTCACCACTCATGCCTTGATGCTATTTATGGTTCAAGTTTCACATACAAATTTCACCGATGGCTCACTAAGAACCTTAAATTCGCTTAATATCGTGAATCCACTGTCGTTTCCAGATACGTGTTGCCAAACCGGTGATAATAAAAATCGTTAAATCTGAAGCAGAAAACTTCAACTTAGCCTGAGATGTTGGTGTTTATTCAAAAAATGGCTGAAATATTTTTAACTCGGTTTAAAGAAAATGAATCATTACAAAACGTGATTCGCTTGATATTTATATTTATCCGGTTAGTCCATGAAGCGTCTTATAAACAACATTTTCATTGAGAGTTTGGGCGTAATCCTGAAATCGCTTTAACTTATTATTTCTGATTTCGATATTTATTCCTGCACTCAAATGTGGGGAAGACAAACCTACTCCAGCTAATTCTTAAGCGTCTGAAATTGTATATTCTCTGCTTTACGGTATTTTTTGCTTTGGTTTATCTTTCCAAAATTGTTACACCTCAGTTGTTCAAAACTTTCACATCAAATTTAGCAAAACACCCCAAATCACGAAGGCCACATATGAACTCCAACGATTTTCGTGTAAAACAACAATAGCGAATACATATTTTATTTATGGATGAATAATAGAGCTTTGACCAATTTTAGCATAATCCGTACATTCATAGTTGTTTCGTCGATCGAAGCGAGACGTTTGACAGTTTGACAACACAATGATCATATATACATGGCGAATATTTTTACTTAAATAGTGTCAGAGGTCGAAGCGATCCCGTCATTTACCGACGTGGTGATTACTCTCATTCCACGCCTATTGGCTAGAATTATCAGGAATTAATCGGTACTCCATGTCTTTCGGTTCATGAATGTCTCAAAAGTTAACATTCATGCAAGCCAAAGGTGTAGTGGAAAATTATTTAAGCAGACACCTATCACGTATGCTTTTAATTGTTTGATTCAGTATCAGCTCACGTTTGTGTAGTTTGATGAAACTAGGTCAGCGAGATGTTTGTATACGCTTGGAATGTTTCATTGGTGACAAATATCGTCATGCAGACGCTGATTAGTGTGATGTAAATTTAGTCATTACAACACCGAAGGATAATTTAGAGCTATTTATTTGAAAATAGACTTCACTTAAGTATCATCAAAATGTAGACACTTATAAGGCATACGTGGCTATAAACAGCAATTTTTTATTACCATGTAACTGATACATAATAGGCTTACACCCAAATCGAATATATCGTCGAATCTGGCTTCCCAAAACGCTAAACTAGAACTTGAAATGATATGTGAACATTTTAGTTGGGATGGGATTGTAGACACACTCCCTTAGATTTCATGGGAATAACGACTACAGGTTATTCTATTATCAATTAAACCTAACAAAAATCTAAAATATTTTATTAAAATGAACCTAAGAAACCGAGTGCATAGAATGGCTTCGCTTCTCAGCCGTAGATCTCGTGATAACAACTTTAAACTGATATCAATTGAGATCGGCTATTGCGTATTTAGACTCATTAGACTTAGAGTGGATTTAAGATAACAATTCTGCCAAATATCATGACAGTGAAGAGATGCCATCCTGACTCAATGAGGCTCAGTAACTATTATTCGATTGGAATTCCTTCAATCCGGCACTTGGATGGTAACCAGACAGTCAAGTGTGCCACCTGTCGCTGTCCTTTAACCCTCATACAAAATATTCGATCTGGAGTATGACCTTAATCACCTAGAAATTTACAGGACAAACAGGCAGTGCTTATTTGGTTGATGGCGTGTATATGTAAACTTCATGCTCAGAATTAACGTAATAAAGGGTATCCGATGTCATAGAAGAATGGTTTGCGTAGCTTTTACGTAGATGAGTGGCCCACATATTGTGTGTGATATATTTTGCCATATCTGTAGACAAAGGTTAGGCTGGTATTATGTATGTTATCACTAATATTAAGGAATTTGCCGAGAACCCTGAACAGCAATACAAAGTGGAGATTTTGATGAATTTAGGAAGGAAAGTATGTTTTAGAAAAGTCCCTTATACGATTTGATACTTTGGAGATTGGAAATTTTATTTAGTGTTAACAGTGCATAATTTTTCTCAAATGTCTGGAGATTTGTCTGCTATAGTGCTTTGTTTTGACGGCGACACTCGATCATCACGATTGTTTTAGATCTTACCAGCGACTATTTTTCGCCGTCATTATACTTCATTCGGTTATTCATCTTTTCCTCATGGATATGTATTTTTGTTACTTCTTACAGCTGTGTATTGTTACAAATTAAGGGTCCAAAATACTCTGAATTAGTTCCCTAATGTATTATTTCGTATCCATTTGTAAATAAAAAATGCTTGTCCGCATCTTGTTTACGAAACCTAAAATTGGATACTAAGACTCAGCTGAAGGTATCAACCTCAATATCTAGGTGGTTCTCACGTCAGGCAACCTATTTATTCATAATAGTTTCAAAGTCACCTTGGCATAATTTTGCATTATAGGGATTTTCGGTCAATTGAATAATTTTTCGCAAACAATTTAATAAAAGTTTCTACAAATCGACAAATGATTGCATGAGCAGGATAATTATGTTTGTTTTATCAAATTTCATTTTTTCAGCCTATCTCAAAGTTCTCAAGTACACAAAGAGTGCAAAAGTTGAGAAACCATATTTGCCCTAAAATCGAATGACGTTTGCTAAAACAATGGTAGCATTGGTTGTAAATGAGTCAAACAAGGAGGGGATTGTTTCTTTTTTTTATTTTCTTTAAATTTATTCTAAATTTACAAAATATCACAAACCCAATATTTCGAAACAACTATCTGTGAAGGGATTATATGTATGATGGGGGTTAGTAATTATTCTCGATCCGGCATACATCAAAAGTAAAATCCATAACTCCCTGGTTGGATGGGCATCCAAATATTTTTTTCATTTTTTCACAACCTGACTCGTGTTTGATACCAAACTATATGTTTTACACTTTGTTAACTCATAAAAACATCCGAATGATCTGTAAGTTTAAAAAGTTGACAAATAAAGGTTAATTATCCCGTTCATGCAATTATTTGTTGATTTGTGGCAGCTTTTATCAAATAGATGCAAAGATTATTAAATAATTCGAAAATCCATATTATCTTCTTTCATAGCTTATCAATGAAATGCATGACTGCGTCAGTTTTACTTTTCTAATTATTGCTGTTTATGTTTGTAATTTTTTTTGCTTTTCTTTTCATTTCTTTCATATTTCTACATAAAGTTGGTGTCGTGATCCCATATATTGTTTTAACTCTATCAAGCCTCTAGGCTGTTTCGCTGGGAATAAATTGTCATTAAGTTGATGAAACATTCTTTGTTTTCTGTTTCTGGTCATTTAGTATCAAATACTTACATCAAAAAGGATAGAATTCTCGAGTTTAGCCACTATTCAACCAGTGGAAACGATAAAAAAACTCTTGAGATAGATTCAAGCTTAATCATTCAAAAACCTTCTTAAGTACACAGACATTGTAGCGAAGATTGCTTATGTCAAATTCCTCTGTTTCGTGCATCATTTCGTTTTTGATATATTTTCAGTTGAGTATCCTCTTGAATGGTATCTGGGATCCATATTTTTATACTTCCATACAAAACATTTATTTGTGGTTCTTTTAAGACTTCAGATCAAATTTAAACCAAAAATATTGTCTAAACGACCATAGTCCTCGTGGTAAGGCCCGTAAAACAAGCATGATCCTATTAGATAGTTGAAACCGACGTTTGTGACGATGGTAATGGCTATATCTTCTTAAAAATAATAAACAGTTATTAAGGACCAACATTACTTGCGTGATCATTGTTTGATAACTTCTTCTGGGTTAAATAATAGTAATTTTTGACGATTTGAGAATGGCGATTTGGTGAAACGCTGTTTCACACAAGAATTCCACTTGAAAGTTTCTTGTTGCCACGTTTGGGTCATGGGATTACAATTTGACATCGACATGTTCCATAGATCACTGAATATTGATAAACAGAAATTATCCTGATTATTATATTCATGATGTAAAGATTTCATCTTTAATGCTTTCGACTATAATGGTTGTCCGAACGGCAATTTCATAGTGGATTTCTTCAGTTTTGGTTACCATCCAAAAAATATATTTCGTGGATAATTCTTGAAGAAAGAATTTTAAATGAAATCAGATGTAAAAGAGGTTATAAATTCACCCGTGTGAAACAGGTATTTCCGGATTTTCCAGCCAGTGCATCTTTACCTTGAAAGTATCAACAATTTTTACTCAGTATCGAAAATTAAACTTTTTCACTCATAAAATCCGTAAATGAATTTGAAATCTACTATAAAACAACCACCACAGATCATCTCCAGATGATTAATCATTTGGAAAATCCTAAACGTCTGATAATTACCGTATATTTCGTTGTATAGTGCGCACCCTTATATATGCCCACCCTCTAAATTTTCAAATTTCTATTTTTTACATATATAAGCCGCATGGTTCAAAACTTGAAAAAAACCTGCGGCTTTAGTCAAGAAAGTACCTCAAAAGGTTGAAATTCATCCATTAACAGAATCGCTGTATAAATAACAGGGTTTAAATCTTGGGAAAACCAGCAGTTTTAGTCAAGAAAACACTGCAAATGTTTAAAATTCATCCATTAACAGAATCGTTGTATAAACCACAGGGTTTTAATCTTGGGAAAACCCGCAGCTTTATTCAGGAAAGTACGGTACTTATTAAGGGATCTCAAATAAATTTTAAAAAGTCGAAATTAAAGATTTAAATTCCATAATTTTTAAATTGAATTTAAATATCAAAATTATCTTTAACTGGACGCATATTCACGGATATTACGCACAAGCTTGGGAACCATCAATTCCAACTCTTTGCACCCAGCCCTGGAGCATAATCGTTTTACATTTGTAAAAATTCGCCAGTTGATAAACCCATCCGTTTTGAGCTGTAATCAAATAAAGGTAAAAACATGAACACATTGAAATTAAAGATACATTCCAATTGATGAAAAGAACGAAGTGTATAACATGAATAATGTCACAGTTTTCACATTTGCTTTTACAGTTGATAACTTTGAATTTTAGATGATAGTTTTTAAAACCTCCACTTTAACCGAGAATTTTCCATATTTTTTTTTGAAGATTTATTTTTAATTAGAACAAAATAATAATCTGATTCGTCGATTTCGAAATATACAGATTTTTCGAACAATTCAATAATTTCAATAAAAATTGCTACATTTCCAAATTTACTTTTATGACAGGATGGTAAACGTTTATCAGTTAACTTTCTCAATTTTCAGCTCATTTCAATTTTCTGAAGATCAGCCATACATCAAAACTTTATGTATAATTTTTAGTCAATCGCTGAACAAGGTTGAAAAAAACAAATAATGAGAATGAAAAAGAAGTAAAACAGTAAGTAATCTACGATTACACATTTTTTCTGATATTCAATTGTCAGCTCATTTTACTTCTGTTTCCTCCTATGTATTTTCCGTATTTTAGGGTAATTCTAACAAAACTGCTCATATTAGGCTGATTCCTTGAACATGATTAAGTTAATGCAGATCCAGAATAACATTCTTATTTTTTTCGCAGCTACCCTCTCTTGGTCTCATTAGAAATCCTGTAGTTGTAACCAGGCGGGGTCCCTGTTCTTGATTGCTTTTATATTCCCACCTTTACAACTCTCAATTTGTTTAAATTCTCTACCAATATATATTTTGATTTTTGCCAACATCTATAGCTTAATGGCTATCAATTCACTTTTGAGAGTTTTCGTTATTTAGTGATTTTGAGAATTTTGTTTGAACAACAGAAAATAAAAGTTGACTAACATAGGCTTATATTCCCGCTTACGTGGTTAATTTTTGATTTGTGCCAACACTTACAAAGTAGCTCGAAAACCCTTTTAAAATTTCAACAAAGTTGAGAACCATTATCGACAATAACTTATTTTAATTCACAAAAATATAATTTAAATACTCTAAATGTATCCATTAATTCAGTACCGATGTATTCTCTTGAACCTTAAGAATATTTGGAATGAATACCAGTTATATTATCACTTTTGTATGATATTGGGTTTCATGTTTTATCCAGCCCTGAGGAAATATTATCATAAATAGAGCTTCTATAAGTTTATGTTTGGACTTGAAATTCACAGAGCTCGACTGAATAATAAATGTAAACTGAGGTCAGGAGCATGGATTTATTTGAAATTGTGTTATTTTAAAGTTTCGCTGTACGAAAATCGGACTTTAACAGATAATCATCCTCTATGCCTTTATGTTAAAAAACGCTGAGTCTATTCAATATTAAAAGACAAAGGTTTTGGTTCAATAACAAGTTATTGAACAAGAATATATGAACAATATCTTCGTTAGTTTGGGTTCTGAATATATTTCACTAAAACTCTAAGCTTTATCAGCTAACAAATCGATAATCAAAACGACTGGTTAAGTGTTTCTTACATTTGAATAGATTTTACAGGGTTTCTCGATAAAAATGGAATTTTTGTCATTTAAAATGGAAAAGTATAATTCAAGAAAAATTTTAAATAAATATCAGAATAGCACATCAATCAATAATTTCGTTTTTCTCAGACAATCAAGGAAATATTTTTCAATTATGAAATATAGCTTTTTGGACTCCGGAATGTGATAAAATATGTACAATTTTGAATTTGATTGAATAAACCAAACTGTGAGTTCAGTTCAAAACCTCTAACTATACTTTATTCATGAGAGAACATATTCTCGATTGGATTAAGTAAAGGACTATAGGGTGGAAGTAAAAAAATTCGTGACCTATAGCTGTGATTAAACTCTATCGACGCCCCTCTTTGAAAGGGGACATAATCCATGATGAAAATCAGTTTGTTCAATTGTATTTCGTGAAGAACACTCATTAAATTTTCCAGGAAAACCATTTAATGTCATTTGTGAAAGCTCTTTATGAAACCTTATTGTACATAATTGGATTTTTGGAGATTGCCGAACTAACCGCATATTAGTGGATTTAATGCTTTTTAGTTTTTCGTTTGGATTTCCACCAGCCTCCCTTCCATAATTTCTCCCCATCGAGACGTTAAATCCCGTTTCATCGAAAAAAATGGTAAATCTATTAATGGTCTAGTATTCCAAATATTTAACGACGTAATTGCGTCTTTCTTGAACGACACTTGCTGTTACATCTTCCGGGAATAAACTTTATCTTTTTAAAAGAATGCTTAGTCGTTTAAATATCGCGCTACAGCGAGTTGGCTTATTCTTTTTTTGTAACACTTAAAAATCTATGTGATAGATTTTGTAGAGTGAGAGAGCAGTCTTATTCGACGATGCCGCATAAAAACTTTCCTCGTTGCTATCCAACAATTTTATTTGATTCCTGCCATTTGGTGACTTTTCAAAATTTCTGAAAATCATTTCATATTCTATGAACTGTGGAAATTTTAAAATTGAACATTCACGAAACTGCGGAAAGAGAGGTATTTTTAAATATGGCCTGTACTATATGCTTATGGCGTGTACTATATGCTTACGGCATTCTTTGGATACACTTTTTTACGTTCTCCTGTTTTTGTTATCGGATATTTATAGGATCTGATTATTCTCATAATTCTTATTGACCTCCATTTTTAATGAAAAATATTCCAATTCAATTGACAAAAGTCCAATTCAATTTGCGCAACTTCATTTTAAATGACAAAAATTCCATATGTATCGAGAAACCCTGTAAATAAACTAATAAAACCTCATTCTGACAAACATATGAGAAGATGTTTTCTAATGTAGAAGAAGATGTAGATCATCTACTGATATGAGACAACCCTTCAAGTTACCTCACAATGACCAAATGCCCGTTTCAGTCAAATATTAAAAATTATCAGTTTTTAAATTGGGTGATTATCTTTAATTGTAATTTAGCTTCTAATATTATAATTAAATCAATTAATAATTGAATTTCAGGTGAAAAACATAGTTTACAGGGGTTTTAGGTCAATTTTGGTTTTCTTCAGTTCAATCTAGCAGACTAAAAATTTAATAAAAAATTAAATCGAATAATGAACCAAAATAAGAAGTTTTGTTTAATTTTCTATTTATGCATCTTCTAATATAAGTAATAATGTAGCTATTCTAACCATCTTGGTCTTTTTTCATGATTTAAAGCAATCTAAAAAAGGGGTCGATTGCCAAAAGGCACTACACCGGTTCTTCGAGTACCAAATATCGGGTATAATAATCTATCTTTTTGCTGCGCGATGAAAAGATACAGTTTTGTATTCAAAGAAATCAACAACTGACCGTATTTAGGAGAACGGTTTTAGGGTAAATTGGAAACTGTTTTCGGTCCATTCAATCAAACACTCCAACAAATGCAAGGTGCGTTGTCATCATGGACAATGTTCGATTTCACGAATTCTCAACAATCGTTGAGTGTTTTCACAGGAACGATCAAGAAATTTGCTATTTCCCGCCCTATTCACACTTCCTAAACCCCACCGAGGAGCTTGTTTTCAAGGTGGAAACGTTACGTAAAAAGCGGTACCCCCGAAAATGAGACCGAGCCATTCTAATGCATGACACATTTAAATAATGGTATTCTATCAAACTTTTTACAAATATTGTTTTTTTGTGATCCACAACATAACTAGCTTATACAAATGACAATTTAGTGGAATATCCTCAGAGTTATTAAATCATGATTTATTAAAATCTGCCTAAAGAAGGCCTGGTCTGTATATAGCTTAAATTTCTAGTTATTGTAATATCTAAGTGATTTGTTCTAAGTGTTGATTCCATTTCTGGAATATATTCATTGTTCAAATATCTCACGTTTAAAGGAAAAATAAACATTAAACACCTGACCCTAAAAAGTTTTTATCAATTTGAAGTGCAAGAGTATTAATATATGTAAAACTAGTGTATTAAAATACCATGGACAATCCCATAATACATAGTCGTCAAAATTAAGTTGGTTCGACAAAACTTCAACTGGTATAAATTAGAGAATTTTTAAACATTAAAAACTAGTTTATATTTTGTACCTTGTTCGTTAATTGCATACATATTTAACCAGCAACTTATACATGAAAATTCATAGATAGTTGCATTTTGTGTCAGTTAATTTATAAGATCCAATGCTATACCGGCTGAACCAAAGCTAGACAATACTAGTCCTGGAATTAGTCTCAAATATTACACTTTATTTATCTATAGAGTTTCAGTTTGTTGGTTTTCGTAGCTGTGGTAGGGCCAATAATGCATGGAATAGGCGGAGTTTTCTAGACATCGAATTTATCCACATTCAAAGACGGCGGCGAAAGCCCAAGAATTCACTCTTATTACATAATTGGATGCAGTCGAAATCGAAGACAAGTTGATGAAAATACTTGAATCCAAAATATCATCAACATTAACAAAACACGCATTCCTCATAATCCACGCCTTCAATAAAAACCCTGAAATGTATTATGTTGTTAAAATATTAAAAATTACTGCATAGATTTTTTAATACGTTGTTGAAAATGACAATCAAAAATGGGAAGGGGTGGGGGGGGGGGGGTGTAACAATACAAATCAGTTGCAACTCATGATTGCTTGACCCCAAACATGTTCAACTCTGATACTTTTATAAATTTTATGCTCTAAAAGCGCCTCTTGGTAAATTAGTTTTTAAAATCATTTAAAATAGCACAATATTTGAGATGTTGAAAGTCATCCTGGAATCCTGCAGTATAACTCTTAGTTACCGATTGTTATACTCCCACAAAAGCAGTAGATATTGATCACACACACAATAACTTCAGATTTTATGAATCTTAACTTAATTCAATAATAAAATGATGACAAGAACCGGCGAAAATAATGAAGAACGCACAGCTTTAAAGCAATGGAGTTTGTTGTAATAGCTAAAAATTCACAGATAATAATCTCGACATTAAGGAAAGGTCGATGCTAAATGCCTCTGATAAATAAAGGGAATCAAAAATTTTTGCCGATAATTGCACTTACGTCACTAGCTATGTTAACTTTTAAATTACAAAAACAGAAAATTTATCGGCAATATTTATCAGTTTTCATACGCTGTCTACGATCAAGCATTTCCTCGCACAGTTTTCCATCTTTACGAGCCTTTTCTAAAAGAGCTACAGGTTCTTTGGTCAAAACAACCCTTTGATTTCCGAAACTTTGAAATTTCTTAACCGCATTCATCTCGGCAAAGGTTGGATCGCTCAACTCAGTATCTTGCAACTTCTTTTTTTCCCTTGTTTATAGACCGTTTTACTTATAAGGTCTGTTCGTTCTCATCGTGAATATTTCATTTTCGGTACTTGCAGTTGCAGCAGTAGCAGACAAAACACCAAGTGAATAAGTAAGAAAGCATTTATTGTGTGCCTGAAATGCCACTTTGTTATTCTGCACAACTAGCTCAAATGATTCTTGGTATCCACGAGCTTCGGATCGTGAGCATACTTTCCCCTGATCATCAGCGGCTAAGTAACGATCTAATTAAACTAAAAAGTTACCGAAACAAGTCTTGATTCCGTAAGTGCCATCAGTGGTTTTCGATAACGTGAATGTCTCTTCTTTGGAAGGTCCCGTGTCTACATCGTGAACAGGACCCATAGATATTTCACCACTCTCCAAGCAGCTTAGGTATGCGCCAGAATCGTGTTGTATACATACTTTACCTCACTAATTCTAAAAAATACCACTCAAAGCGTTTTCGTATGTACCAACAATCCACCAACCACCGTGCTGCTTAGATTCTTCAATAAAATCATTGGAGATCAAATAAACTTCCTTTTCCTTTTTCAATTTTCGCTTAGATTCAGCTCGTCTTTCTTTTTCTGTTTTATGGACCCCTTTGAACGAAAGTGGTTTGGATCTAGCTTTAGAATACTCAGACATAATATTTGGCGCATGCTTAAACTGATTTACTGTCTCACCTTGAAATTAAAAATCTAACTAGCAAATGGAGTTATTTAATGTCATAAACTGGAAAATTAAGTCTTTTCACTCTATTATTCGTTCCGAATGTGGAGTATAATTAAATTTATGGAAGTTTGATTTTGAAAGTTGTGGAAATATGCCTTTCTCTTGGCTGTTGTAAGGACACGCTCTAAAATAAATATGTTAGCAGGTTTGAAGGTGACCCCTTTGTGAGACAATGATTAGAAAGTAAAGTTAATAAAATATATAATTGAATTCCAAATGTTTAATCTTGTTTTGATTCAAAGCTGCTCCCTCTATTGTACTAATTTATAAAGCTATCAAAATTCTGCATTTATAAGTATTCCAGTTTATACTCAATTTCAGGTAAGAGAGTTTAATGTGCATAACTAATGGATGCATTAAACTTGGATCCAGTATCCGATTTCGTTTTGGCTTCGATGAAGGATAAATTTATAAACGAACAAGTTTCTTTTCAAGCGATCACTACGTTTTTTTAGAAAATGAACGATATACAGGCACTGTTATCCATTTCGGAAGTTCGATTCGATCAGACACTCTTCCACCTAGAGATAGCTGAAGCAATTGGCAACTCGCATTTTCAAACATTCCCATGTTTTTCTGACCTCTAATTTGTTATACCATGGTAGTACTTCACGTTTGAAGAAAGCTGATTCTGTTTTATTATGAGCATGAACCGAAAAAATTACCATAGAAGCATGTGTAGTTGCCCTTTTGGAAGCATAAACAAATTCCATTTTCGGTAAATGTTAAAACATGTTTAATGTACCTAATCAAAAAATTGTCCTTATTAGATTCTAAATAAAACATCGTAGACAGTGAAGAGACATTTTTATGGATTTTATGAACGGCTGAATTTAAAGTGGACCTGCATGACATGTTTCATCCTAAAAAAGTGTTTGTGTTCAAAAGTAACCGATATCGAGGTTATAAGGTTGTTAAGTTACACCATTTTCCGACCAAATTGACCGTATAACTCACTCATAAACCCACTTTTTTAGTAAAAAATTAAATTGACAAAAGAGTAGTAAGGTGTCAAAAATTATTCAAATAAACCAAAAATGTTCACTTTGTAACGATGGGAAACAAAGCGTGTTTATTCATGGATCCATACTGTGCAATATTGTTGTGATATTTGCCCGGATGATGTGGGAACAGTTGATTGCAGAGTCGGAATCGTAAATTGCCATATTAGACTTTTTTATCGTCTTCGAATTCGATAAACGGAACTCGATTGAATTGAGCAGTAGAAAATTGGTCGAAAAATACTATATCGTTACCACTTGATTTTACTACGTGGAGGACCTCTCTTGAATGATGAATCGAATATTAATCATTAAAAATACTTTAGTTTAATTCGACAAATAGGCAAGAGCTTGTAGAATAAATCCAATTTTTGGTATAATTGTGATACCGCTAGCATATCAGAGAATTGGTCACTTTGTTCTCATTCCGTTCTCAATTAACAATCCTAACTTGAATAGCCAGGTAATCAAATGTTTTTGTGATCAAAAATATGTTTTCACCATTCAAATTGGCCCTGACATGTAATAGAATCAAGGGGCTAAGAAATATTATTTCGGTATCCTATTCTCCACGACTCCATGCAAACGAGTTCCCTTTTTTTGAACTGTAAGATGGTAAAAAAAGTCTAATTTGACTTTTTGCGAGGTCTACTCTGCATTCAACTATTGGAACAGCATCAAGGCAAATATCGAACAAGATTGCACCCGATAGATCAGCGAATAGACACTTTTTGTTTCTCATGCATTGTAAAGAGAACATTGTTTTTAGATAATTTTTTAAAACTAATGCCTCTTTTTTAATTTACTCTGATTTTAAAGTCGATCTCTTAAGGGAGCCCTACCGTACACTTGGGAGGGAAATTTTGCAATCCAACAACACGGCATGCATCAGGTAAATTGAGTTTAAAATAGCATCAGCTATACTTATTGCACATTTCTTAAAATATGCAAAACTGTTAAATATATCTGGTGGTGATCTATTTTTGAGTTTATAAATATGCGAATTTGTGTCCCTTGAAGAATAATTTTTTTAGCCTTGAAAGAGAGTAGTTAGAGTTAAAAAGTTAGATATTAGTGTAAATTACACTAATTATCTCAATATTAAACTAATAGGCGTCGTTAGTGATACATAATGAAAACCCGGGTGATGTTCTTTGTTAAAAACATTTCTACGATGCACCAGTTTGCACTTTAATTGGATGGCAATAATTGATTTCCAGTCTTATAATATTTGCAACATTAGCCACCAAGCCACAACCAATTGAGCAGTTTAACGAGTTGTAGTCTATAGACTTTAATTGCTTAATCAAACCTGAAATAATCCGATCAATGTTACCATTTTTAGGGGATGTCACCAGTCCTGAATTCATAAATGCTTGAAGCTTGAATGTGTTTTGAAATTCAGAGGAAGTAAAAGGGATTGGCAGGTGTAAATATGCCCCGGAAGTAGCAAAAAAATCGCCACCTATATATTTTTTATGGATCGACGCGCCAACAGAATTGAATTTGAAACCACGTAAATTATTATAGCCCCCAATGAAGAATCTAATAATTAGTAACTAAACCGATCGATTATATTGGTGTTTTTGCCACCAAAATTCTGAATGAAACCAGTGTTTAGAACGGCGGAGAATGTCTGTGATTTAGCCAGATTACCACTCCACTAAGGGCCGGAAAAGACCAATTTTTTTGATAATAAAAAGTGTTTTTAAATTGGCTAACATCTCCAACCAGACCACTGAGTTGGTTAAACATTTTAAATATATGGCCAGTAGATGAAAATATTTTTCGATTTCTAGTATCTTGGACAAACGTGTGCTGAATGACTTCAAAATTACATCAACGCTATTTTTGAACGAATGGCCGCAATTTTCAAGCAACAATCGTGCCGGGTTGGTGTTGTCAATTTTCGTTTCTCTCCAACTCATCGAGTGACCCAAGACATGATGCCCGTATTTCGTAGTGAACTGCGATTATAAATCATTTAACTGAAATGGATGGGTTGAAGGTGCTGGTTATTTCCCGTATCCCATTCTGGGACCAGTCTAAACCATCATTTAGGAACGAAAATGACCATCTTTGCTTACAAATAATGGATGCCTTTTATCCGGATCTGATATTATGGGGCCGTTGAGAGATACCTAAAACTTAATTATGCGCTGATTTTTTTATAAATCCTAGAATTCATTAAAATCTCTGTTTCTAAAAACAGACAAGGTATCAAGGAAATCAAAGAAATAATCAACATTTGAATCATAAAAAGATCAACAGTATTTTGCCTATCCAATATGGTTTGATCCTTTCCAAACCAGAACTGGCTACATTGAACCAGGTGATATCGACAAGCTTTTATTATCCTTATAGGAAATCAATATATTGACCACCACCACTACTCACGGTTTAACAACTTTTGATCTGTAGGAATACGAAATCAATAGTAGATAACCGAGGTACACAGTTTGTATGATTTATATACAATACATAACCCGAGAATTTAAAAAATAGAAAGTTGTTATTTATTTAGTAATGAAAATTTTATTTATATCACAGGCCCTGGTTTTTAGAGGAATCAAAATTCATTTTCCGAAGCATCCTATTTATCATAAAAGTGGTAAATATTCAAAAACAACAATAAAATCGCGGTCTTAAAGGTGCAAGCTCGTCATTAAGATGTTTTACCATATTTTATTAATTTTATACTGAATGAAAAAAATCAGCACAATCGACGAGTGAATGTTAAATATATTAACTCAAGCTGTGTATAATACCGTGGTTTTAATATGGGAATATTCTTTAAACTGCACATCAAAATGCAACTGTTTCGCATCGCCATATATATTGTTAAGGTTAGCTTCGAGACTCTGAGTTAAATTACATCTCTACAAGCGAAGGTACACCGTCAGTGTCGATTTCAGTTTTTAGACGCATAATCTTGGATTTTCGTTCTTTGAATCTAACAAAAAGTTGTAACGACACTTCGGAAGTGATTGGATTTTTTTCTTTGACAATAGCACAAACCTCCATACTCGAAGTTGTACGCGATTTCATCAAATATTTGTAAATTATTAAGTTTGGATGTAATTTTACCTAATGAAGAAACGAGCTAAATAAGAATTGCTTTACTTCATTCGTCGTTTTACAATTGTAAATTTTGTTAAAATGTTCTAAGTAAATATCTTCACGAGTCCTCTCGATGCCTTCAACCACGAGTTGGTTAATTTGTATCTGTTTATTCCAAATTTTGATACCTGTGTATTCTCGGTATACATTTGTTCGCGCGTGCGTTTTGAAAACGTGCATGCTGTTGGTTGGGTCCCAAATCATACAAATCGTGTTTCTCCCCAATCTACATTCTAATGAGGTCATATTTAACAAATTTTGGCTAATAAATGTATTATAGCAGTTGTTTCTGAGGATGACCATCATCCCTAAAATATGAAGGCACCCCCCCTTGTTTTTCAGATATGAAGTAATGAAGAATGTCTACATTATTCGAATTTATTATTTTGGTTCCTACTCCAGAACGACATCAAAATCAAAATCTGACATTTACAGCTATGAGAAAAGGTATATATATTTTTACCGACAATCCCGTTAAACAAGATGTAAAATTCTAAAAGGCATTTAAGAGCAGTGTTACATTTTGAAAGGGCTTTATCAATCTAACATCTGTCTCTCTTGAAATTGAATATTCATACTTTTAGTATTTGTGAAGACACTGATCAATTAACGATATAATAACATTAAGAAGTTTACTAAACCATTACAATAAGGTTAGATGGAGTGTTTGAAATCAAGATTCTTTGTATAAAGGATAGCCGAAAAATGCATATATTCTTCGATTTGTACCTGGTGTCAATCTGAGTATATGGCTAGATTAAAAATAGCTGAGTGATCACATTTGAGGCAGCTACAGGATATCACATATAGCAAGCAAAATTTCACTCGAACGTTCTCATGCATTTAGTCAAATCATGTGACGATATCCAGTGATAATATTACTGCAATAGTAAGATTAACATTTTTACATTTTTCGCTTTTGTGGGTTGTTTTTATATCGATGATTGATCATTTTGTTTTCGGATCATTTTAAAGTAGTTTTATAGGACTTTTGAAGCGTAATGTTAACCTTAAATCGAAGAATGGTTAGTAGCATGTTATCTAAAATCATTTTCTTTTGATAAAATTTTATACTGTTGGCCTCCAGATAATAATACGTGAAACTATCTATCTGTGAATCATCATGAAGCAGATGGATCGTTTTTAAAGATGATATTAATTATTCTAACATCAACGAGCATCAATTGCTGCTATCGCTATGACCATACATCTGTATGATGTTCATTCAGAGAGTACTCATTGAATTTGACTAGTTGTGTTGCGGTTGGTCTTTGAGTCACATAGATGTCGCGCATCTTTTTATAAAACCCCAATACACACCTAAACAAGTCAATCAAAGTGAACAGAGGCCCCAGAGTTACCGAGTCAGAATACGGAAAAGTGCCATTTTTCATCTCTATAATTCTGCAACTTATGGCTATCATGAAATGTTGTTAACTCATAAATTATTAAAATTAAACAGATTAATCGTCAGCCTTATAATATATTTACACCTACCCATCAATTGTGATTCAAAAATATGAATGTTATTTACTCGTTCATACAATATTTAAAAAAAATGCCATTTGATCAAGTTCTTCAAATTTTGGTAGCCGGAGTCTTTGTGTAAATTACCATCTTTTAGATGTTTGAATTCTTCCATCAGTAAGCGAAATTTATGATAGGTTTTAACTCGGAAGTCAGACAGTCGGATTTGACATTGTAAAAAGACAATATAAAGATAATTGAGTAGTCAATTGCTTGAGAAAATGTTAGTCTAGACAGGGTCGAAGATTTGACCCATATATCGGTGCTACTCATTTGGTGGTCAACCCGATAAACTAACGAGCACTGCCCCTCGTTATAGAGTTTTATGTATCCAACATTTACCAACGTAACAATCATAAAAAACGGCATTTTAACAAAATACGATTACGATCTCTCAAGCCGAAAAATTTTTGACAAACCCTGTTTCGTTTTAATAAATCTAAAATAATATACAAGCTTAAACGTTATTATGACCTATTTAGAATTTTATCTATGATATCTGTGTAAGAAATGGCAAACCTTTAACATTCGAGCCATAATCGATCTTAATATGAAGTTTATCTCTGGCGTGATCTCGAATAATTGAAGCGAGTGCGTAAGGAGATGGTGTATGGGTGCTGGATAATTATATTGACTTACCCATTATCACAAGTCTTCCAAATACTTTCCCAGTTAATTTCTTTCCATATGGAGGTGTCCAAATTTCGGATTCTAGATCGATATGAAAAATACTCGTGAATAAACATATAAAAAACTTCATCCGTAAAATCTAATTTGGTTTTATTCAGTTTTTTGCAACAAAATGTAAAAAGCCTGCTTTGATTCATGAGTTACCAATGTTTTCGGCATGAAGGAGCAGTCCTAGTTCTGACCATTTGACTGACTGCCTTCCAAGGTATGTCTTTGTAAACAAAGGTCATTTTGGAACTTTCATCAATTCTCTAATTGCTTTCCTCATTCTTTTCTCCTCAGATTCAGTCCAATGACCTATATTTTCTGTTTTCATATTTTGGTTACTTTGAGAACCAGAAGGAACACTGAGACTTTTGTATTTTGAAGCACACTCATACTGGCTTCTGTTCATCTCTTGTGAAATGAGAATCCAATTTTTACTATGTTTTTCTACAAGACAAAATTTAATAAGTAGAATACAATAAAAGCTGATCACATTCAGAGGATGACCACCTTGTAAAAAAAAATAAAAACTTTGGAGAATCTGTTTTCTTTTTAATGGTATAGTAAGCCTTTGTGTAAACCTGGTTATAAGTCCTTTTATCTATTCCACGGCCTAAAATCAAGAGAATATTCACATATTTCTCTCTTAAAATTGAGGTGATTTCTTATCTCGATCGTTTCCTTGGATCTTTCAGTAAATAATTTTCTCAAATCGTCAATGCCGCATTTCTAAATGAATATATCTCAATATCAGATATTTAAAATAAGTTAAGACATCCAATTATAGTTTCTCAACAATAGAAAAGTAAAAACCAAAAAAATTGGAGTATATTTTAGAAAAATGATTAAAGCATATTAAAACAAACGTGAATAATTTAAAATCGCTGAATAGATAGGTAACCAAGGAGTGTATGCCATATCCTTAGATATTCAGTAGATTGTTTTAAAATGCTGATCAACAAAGTTGTCAATTGTATGAGTTTTATGATAGTATTGCTCTAATTTTTAAAAACTCAGAATGCGTTAAATCCGATTTAAAAAACTTACAAGTAATAAAAATAAGTGGATTGTGTAGAAAAAAGGCTATAATAGCAAACTACATCAATGGTATTTCTTTGAACAAAAAGATTTTATGTATGTGGTTTCTAGGTTATCGGTTGGTATTTATCGACAAGAATAAACAAGAAAAAATTGAACATAAATAAACCTTGGCAAATCGATCAAGATTTTTTTGTAGTTGATTAGTTTCTGCCTCCGTCCAAAAAGAGATTTTTTTTGATTTATCAGATTTGCAGGGAATATTTTCGTTTTCATTTCTTCTTAATGCTCTGTTAAACTTTTTCATAATTTGATCTTATTAGAATAATCAATACCATTTGACAATAGGCTCCGAACTAGATTTATTGGATCTTTGATTTTAGTTTGGATACTCTCTCCTTGTTACATAAATTTAAACTTAGTCTGTCTTTTAAGCCTTTGATTAAATCCGCACTGTCTTGTTCAGCCACATCGAATTTTAGAAATTTATTAACATCCGTCACCTCATTTTCCTAATTTAACATATCGACTACTATTATGTAATCCTTTAAATTTTCTTGCAGTAATTCGATTTCTAAGATGGATATTTTATGCTTTTGGCATATCGATTCCAAAAATTCTTCCATTATAATAGAGCGTGCGTGTTGATATTAGAATAATTGTGCATCGAATACACCATTTGATATCCGAATTTTCTCAAAATTTATTTTTATAAATAAAATAAACTTATTCAGAAACATTCCAAATGGTTCCCCCTCGGTGCCATTTATGCGAATCTTGTGGATTCTCGGATCTCTCCTTGACAATTTTCTGGTGTTATTTGAAGGGAAGCCGTTTGGGTCACTTTAAAGACATCGAGAATTGAAAATCTTCAGATCAGATTTTACGATGTTTCAATATTTTGAAATAGCTCTCGATCTTGTTTTCTAAGGTACTGCTAGATTAAATGCTTTAAATAACAGGATTTTGTATTTCTTTGAGGCTATTGTCGGGGTTTCCTCAATAAATTGATCAGCTAGGTCAGGGGTTCTCAACCTTTTTTGGGCCGCGACCCCTTTAATACCTCTAATCCCTTTTTTAAAGCGCCGCGACCACCCATTAAAACTTTTTTATGACGTCATAATTAACTGTAGGTTTTTAAATTTACAAATCGTTATCATAGTATATATTAGTGATACACACGATAGAATTTTAAATTTGAAAAACCGAATATAAAATTATTTTATGTTTAATACTGAAACAATATGCAATTATTTTTGTTCAAAATATATTTCTGCTTATAATTTAAAAAAAAAGTTTAATATTTATCAATTGCATTATTTAATTTTCAATTTAGCCTAATCACAATATTCATATATTTATGCACAATTTTAAATCCTTACCTGAACCGGAACAATAATGTAAACAACATTAATAAAATTTTGTTTTTAAAATATGTGCAACCACGTCAACATCACTGCGAAGATTGGTCTTGTTGTTGTTTCACAAGATCTGGAATTCTTGGGATTGTTTGAGCAAAATCACAACGAATGTCATCTTATACGTCAAGTCAAATACTATATCTAGACTTGATAAATAAAAGGCCGGAAAACCCATTTTCGCAAAGATATGCGGGTGGAAGTGGTAGAAGAAACCTTAAAAACCGCTCAGATATAGCTGAATAATACTTAAATCACTTTAACTAGAATTGTGAAATTAAAATTGAGGAGAAATCGGTTTTGGCACATCGCTATTAATGAATTCAATAAACTCTTCCTGTGATGTCTAGGGAACATCTTCAACAATGACTGTAAATGGACTTCTTGCAAGTGCAAAATGAGTATGAGTTAGTTTTTGGAAAAAATAATGATAGTCATAATGCCTGTGAAAATGTTCTTGCAGCATAATTACAATTATATTTCTTTGATCAGGTTAAACTTCATTTTTCTCATTAAATCCAAATAAGATTTGAAACATCTTAATTTTATTTGCAAAAGCTGAGGTTTAATTTTGTAGTATTTAATCTTTTATGAATAGTAGAGACGTGTTGAAACCTATCCTGGTAGTGACAAATTAAGGTCATTTAATATGGCAAATATAACCAGACAAGCTATTTTCTGTACATCACATACTTCATTATGACGTGATCCTAACTGTCGTTATTCTTTCTGATTAAAAAATAGTT
>JWZT01003741.1:332475-347071 GCA_000827895.1 Thelohanellus kitauei
ACAGCAGTTAGGTGTCGATGTGGCTGAAAAAACCATATGAAAATGGTTAAAAGATCTGGGCTTCCCATATAAATTGGTGCGTCCGATTTCTGAAAAAAGGAACACACCCGAGACGAAGTTGGCACGTCAAAATTATGTCAGACGGTATTTTTCAAAAACGCTGTCGTTCAGACTGAGGAATATCATATTTGTTGATGAGTCACCCTTCAAACGACATATAATTAGGAACAATGGATAGTCAAGAAGAGGGAGAACTCCGAATCCTATAGTGCGACCACCTTTATCAAACATAACTATGATATTGACCACGAATGGGCACAACATTGTTAATTCAAAGGCAATTCGATTATCGGTCAATACGGAAGTGTTGAATGTTTTCTTGACTGCAACCATGAACGTTCTCGGCCAGGCTGAAGAGTTCATATTCGTGTTGGATAACGTCAATTTTCATCACGCGGTCACAATCCCAGATAATTCCAATTTTTAAATACACTACCTTCCACCCTACTCGCCAATGCTCAATCCGTGAGAAGAAGCATTTTCTTCAATAAAATCGAATGTTCGCCGAAGCAGTCCGCCATCAGATACCCGGGATCTTATCTCCAGAATGCATGATACTACATGCAGTGTGAACCTAAAGGCATTTTGAGAATTTCATAATGGACAGTGAATCATTTTATGGAGCATGCCTGAACCTCGAGGATATAGGACGAGAGTAATAATTTAGATCGTATACTAATTTATATCTATCAAACTTGTATTTTTCATATTTTTATAACAAAACAAAATTTTGGCTAGTTTTGCGTCTGAATTATCAATTCAACAGAAAAAGGCCATGTTAAAATCTAATAATTTAAAATATGTCGATTTTTTAAAATTACAGTTTCAAATCAAGAAAAATTGCGAGAATTATGAAAAAATGGCCATTTTGTTGGCGCAATCTCAATGGATGTCGTATTTTGAATGTCCGATTTTCCGACTTTGAAATTCCACATGTCCGAGTTTGGAGGTAAAAACCGGTAAATGTGATGTTTAAGCGGCATGTTTTCGTTCAAGAATTCATATTTATGCGGTGATTTATCATGACGTGCGATTCTATTACATTGTTTGATTTAAATCTTAACTGCATGTGAGATCGATTCGTTTCTTGCAGCCAAGGGATTGAAAGTAACAAACGAACGAAAAGGCAAAGAACAAAATCAAACAAGCATGAAGCATAAAGACTTTCACATATTCCCCATGTTCAGTTTAGGATGTAATGCATACTGAGCTTTAGCATGAAATCTGCTCTCCATCTTTAAACGTAAACAGAGTTAGTACTGGAAAATACTCAACATTAACATGGTACATTCAAAAATATCGATGCGGTCTCCGAAGTTTTGATGAGGTAACTGTTTTTGCGAAACTTAATGTCTGATGGATTGACCAGTTACTCTAATATCACAGATCTGACAGGTAATAATACATTTCAGTTTTTACTGATATATCTACATCAAATCACTAAATATCCTTATAAATAAATTAACGAATTATTTTCAATGTCCAACTTTGTCACATAACAACACTAGATAAACACGAAAAATATGATATAATGAGCAGACAAAATACCGTACTTTCCGGTGCATAAGCCGCGGCATCTTTCTAAAATTTTTAGAAAATTTGAACCCTATGGCTGATACAAGGATGCGGCTAATACATGAATTTTTATTTTTTAACGTTCTTTATTGAATATAACCATGGGTTTTTTCCAAATAGTTGAACTCTGCGGCTTCTATATGTACAAAATACAAATTTCTTGAAAATTTTGGTGGTGCGGCTTATATAAGGATGCGCTAGATACACTGGAAAATACAGTAGGTATATTTTACTTCCTTTTCACGTCTAGTTCTTATTCCATTGTTATATAAATTAAAACCAGTATTTTGCCACTGGTGTTTGAGGATATTTTGTTGAAGTATAATTCAAATCTTGGATAATGTCAGTTTATCTGCACCAATGTGTGATTTCACGTCAAGTTCTCGTCACTTATTCACCATTAACCTTACCATGAAAGCATTTTTTCAGAAAGTTTTTAAGTTTTACAACATTATAAACAGGTGGTTCCCAAACCCACGCTCCCGAGCAAAAAGTTGCTGCCCAACTGTTTTGAGATTGTTCGCGGAGATTCTAAATTTTTGAATTCATTTTAAAATTAACAAAAAGATTAATTTTAAACACATCTTAAATATCAGGTTATTAAATATTGCTGTAGTTTTTAAATCGTTTATTGTCTATTTCTTTAAAAAAATTTGGCAACGAATGTTAAAAATTCCCAGTTACCTGCCATCTTTTACAAATTAAAGTACACATGACCCATTGTTGTAGTGTGATAAAACTGTCTAGGCGTCAGCACTTAATGTAACTTTGTCATAAAGTAAGATTTTCATTTTCGAATATACTACTAATACATCAACACATGAAACAATAACCCAAACTTGAAAATTGCAATGATGCGAAATACCGAAGATTTTCTTTATCGTGAATTCAATTCGGATTGGAATGATAAGTTTGTTTGTGCCTCAACTTCATAGAAAATATCTTTGATTGATATGTTAATTCTGTGGCTCATATCAACAAACATTAAATCTTGATCATCACTCAGAACAAAACATTCAGAGATAAATGTCAAAAACTCACTCAATTCAGATTTTAGAAAAGAGTTATATATTTAAAAGAAGAATCTCTAACAACTCATCAGTCATTTTTCACCAGGGCTAATGAACATAACAAGATACTATATTTGTGTAGTATGAATTCTCTTTTCTTCTGGCTGTAATAAAAGAGCTATTCATAATGTGGCCCTATTTACAAATCATTTTTCCTTTTCTGAATCCAAGATTTGCAAATTACATGATAAACTTCAATTAGAGGTTATTGACATACAAGGTAATTCTACACTGAGAAATAAATGTCCAGTCCATACTGTTTCACATTCTCTTGACCATTTCATTCTTGCGACTACTTCCTGTTAAACAGTTTCAAAACTTGCGTTCGTTCGCTCAAAGATACATTTGTTGGTTCGGTTATACCTACAGACGCGAGCAGTCATTTATAGTGAAGACTGTTATAAAAAAACAAACAACGTTCCAGACTCATAAACAGTAACCCCCTGCTCTAATGACATTTGAAACTACATCATTTTCCTCAGACAGTGAAAAACTGGAATCGGAGCTAAATTGACTCATTATTAAGAAAAGTTACAATTTTAAATGAACAACATTTTTTAAAATATATTTATCAACAAATATAATTTTATATCATAAAATGATTGCGATTTTAAAGATGGTGAATTTTAAATTTCATATGCCACAGCTTGGGATTAAAAATGAGATTAATCAACTTTTCGGATCTAATAAGGCTGTTCCTCCCGAACTTTCCAAAACGGATTAAGTTACTTGCCACTTTAAAGCGTGGAAACCACTGTTATAAACAATTCAATTGTAATTTGTCTTTCTTAATAATTTACACGTGGTAATGGGGTGGAATATCTCTCATACTTCAAAAATTTGATAAGTGAATGAAAACATAAAAGTATTAAGAGAAGAGCACAAAAAAAATCTTGATACAATTAAAAAAGAAGATATAACTTCTAATAAAGAGGAATACGATCAAAATATGAGGCTATTCATAAACGTTGGATTTAGTTTTTAGAAGTTTAAATGTTCTAAAATTAGCTAAATTACAATTCCTTTTACATATTTTTTTCATCGAAAATCTAACCCATATTTAAATGGAAATATCAACAATTTGCTACTAAGACACCCTATTAAAAGCATCTGGATACTTATTCATATAGATTTTTACATATTAGCAATTAAATAACTAAGAACACTACTAATTATCACCAGATTATAATTTCAAAAATCATGCGAATCAAATGTATAGAATGGAGCGCTTTCGTTTCCAGATATTTTAGCCCATAACTTGTAGTTCTAGTTCATAGGATTGGAACGATAGAGTGAAGTAGTTAGCACAATTCGAGAGAAAAAGTGGGGTGAGAATAAGAGAACATCAGTTAAGTGATAATTAACGATAAATTATTTTCCGATATTTTATAGGTTCCCAACTGTGGCGTTATCGTCCCCAGTGTGGTGGTAGGGCGCTAGAGCATAAATGGAGGGTAAGTTGAAGACTCAAAAGGGGGCAGTAGACGATCCAGAAAAAAATTGTATTCTAGGATCATGAAGCGAATCATGGGGTCCTTAAATGACTAATAAATGATTATAATAATATAAAAGGTTATAAATAGAAATCAATAATTGACCCATTTGATAGTTGCCGAATATTTTACACAAATCTAGTTTTCTCAGACAAGCTATTTTATATTCTCCTACGTCTTCACGAAATCGAATCTTTAAACGAATGAATTCTCAAAAATGCGAAATATTTAAGCGTGTAGAGCCAATTGAAATCAGTATATAAAGTATATCGGAGTATCGAACAGAAGATAACTGAATAAATTTCGGAAGTCTGACACGAGAAGTCAGTGTGGACCTACTCGGTAATGATCAAAGTGCTAAATATGTGAAATCCTCTATCGACTAATCCGAGTCTACCTCTGTTCTTCGTCAGTGAACGCTATTTATGAGTCATAATTGAGCGAAGACATTGTAGCCGTTTATTATCAATTCATTTTAGGAATAAATAACTGATATACATAAAAAGCTACAACACATTTTCGACTATATCAATGAATTAATCGGTTTTAATCCCTCATCTTACAAGTAAAATACTTTGTTGGGTAACCATATACACTGCGTTTAGCAACCAAATTTCAAGTCTGCAGTTATGAGGGCGTAATTGTGAACCTGATTTTCTAATACGTAAAATGTTCCTGAAATATTAGCATTCGAAAATTAAACAGCCCAACCATTGAGTGGAAAATTGATTGCACAATCTGGAATAATCCCTTATAAGTTCTGTAAATCATTTGAAAAGATTGTTTGAGTTTAAAAAGGGTAAAAATATGGAAATTCATGACAGAAAATGTAACCTAATATAAGAATATAATCAAAAAACAATATCGTTTCTAATTTAATTTAGGCTTCTCTTGAAAATTAATTCGTGAATGATTGAAAAGTTTCATTATTTAATGCCGGTTCCAAGAAAAAAATTGGTGATACAGAAGTGGGTATTTGATGTATGAATTTATAAAACTCTCCTATAAATGGACATTAATATGGCGGAAAATTTACTTAAAGTCTTTCAAAATGAAGCATTCCTGAATACAAAATCATTTGAATAAAATGTATCATGATAAAAGAGAAAAGATTAATCATAGTTCAAATGAAGAGAGAAAGAATACTTAAAGAAAATTAATTTATCAAACATTTCCTCTTTTTATAAATAGGAGCACGATGGAATACAAGGTGGTTATATTTCATTGCTAATCTCGTAATCGGGGAAAACACACAGAATCTGATGGTAGTTATTAGTCAGATCAGTAGAAGAGTTCATAAAAACTGTTCTTCCTCATTCAACACAGTGAGATATCATCAAAAATTCTTCTGAGAAATAATTCAATGCAAAGAATAATACATCTTTTGAAGTTCAATTTGGTCGATGGATAAAAAAAGTTTTTATTAAAGTATACTAATCATCATCATCAACGCCTTTATTCTAAATGCCGTCTTTGAATGGATCTTGAAATGATCGATACGACTCTCGAACACACTCTTGATGGTCTGTTTGTGATATCTAGGTTGCTGCTACTTTTATGAAATTCAAAATTTTGGGTGAATTATTGGGATTCATGGATTTTACGATTTGTGTCATTTTTGAGAACAATAGTTCCATCGGTTTCATTATGCAGAACCTTTGAGATCACAAGGGGAAAATCTGGGACACAAAGTATAAAATCGAATCTTTAAACGAATGAATTCTCAAAAATGCGAAATATTTAAGCGTGTAGAGCCAATTGAAATCAGTATATAAAGTATATCGGAGTATCGAACAGAAGATAACTGAATAAATTTCGGAAGTCTGACACGAGAAGTCAGTGTGGACCTACTCGGTAATGATCAAAGTGCTAAATATGTGAAATCCTCTATCGACTAATCCGAGTCTACCTCTGTTCTTCGTCAGTGAACGCTATTTATGAGTCATAATTGAGCGAAGACATTGTAGCCGTTTATTATCAATTCATTTTAGGAATAAATAACTGATATACATAAAAAGCTACAACACATTTTCGACTATATCAATGAATTAATCGGTTTTAATCCCTCATCTTACAAGTAAAATACTTTGTTGGGTAACCATATACACTGCGTTTAGCAACCAAATTTCAAGTCTGCAGTTATGAGGGCGTAATTGTGAACCTGATTTTCTAATACGTAAAATGTTCCTGAAATATTAGCATTCGAAAATTAAACAGCCCAACCATTGAGTGGAAAATTGATTGCACAATCTGGAATAATCCCTTATAAGTTCTGTAAATCATTTGAAAAGATTGTTTGAGTTTAAAAAGGGTAAAAATATGGAAATTCATGACAGAAAATGTAACCTAATATAAGAATATAATCAAAAAACAATATCGTTTCTAATTTAATTTAGGCTTCTCTTGAAAATTAATTCGTGAATGATTGAAAAGTTTCATTATTTAATGCCGGTTCCAAGAAAAAAATTGGTGATACAGAAGTGGGTATTTGATGTATGAATTTATAAAACTCTCCTATAAATGGACATTAATATGGCGGAAAATTTACTTAAAGTCTTTCAAAATGAAGCATTCCTGAATACAAAATCATTTGAATAAAATGTATCATGATAAAAGAGAAAAGATTAATCATAGTTCAAATGAAGAGAGAAAGAATACTTAAAGAAAATTAATTTATCAAACATTTCCTCTTTTTATAAATAGGAGCACGATGGAATACAAGGTGGTTATATTTCATTGCTAATCTCGTAATCGGGGAAAACACACAGAATCTGATGGTAGTTATTAGTCAGATCAGTAGAAGAGTTCATAAAAACTGTTCTTCCTCATTCAACACAGTGAGATATCATCAAAAATTCTTCTGAGAAATAATTCAATGCAAAGAATAATACATCTTTTGAAGTTCAATTTGGTCGATGGATAAAAAAAGTTTTTTAATTTAAAGTATACTAATCATCATCATCAACGCCTTTATTCTAAATGCCGTCTTTGAATGGATCTTGAAATGATCGATACGACTCTCGAACACACTCTTGATGGTCTGTTTGTGATATCTAGGTTGCTGCTACTTTTATGAAATTCAAAATTTTGGGTGAATTATTGGGATTCATGGAT
Source organism: Thelohanellus kitauei (assembly GCA_000827895.1). Lineage (NCBI taxonomy): Eukaryota > Metazoa > Cnidaria > Myxozoa > Bivalvulida > Myxobolidae > Thelohanellus > Thelohanellus kitauei. The sequence continues at coordinate 339,788 of JWZT01003741.1, forward strand.
TTTACGATTTGTGTCATTTTTGAGAACAATAGTTCCATCGGTTTCATTATGCAGAACCTTTGAGATCACAAGGGGAAAATCTGGGACACAAAGTATATTTTTAACCAATTACTCACCACATTTGAACCTGATAAAGCTGTTATTCTCAAAAAGAAACAATCAATAAAGTCCATTAATCAGAATATTTCACCAAAACTTTTGAATGTAATAAAAGCAGCATCAACCGAAATATCAAACTGTCAAGGGTGAGTTCAAGAGTCGTTTCGATACATGTCAAGATCTATTCAAAGACGGCATTTAATAGAAGAATTGATTTTTATTATAATTTAAAAACTTTTTTGGATCTAACAACCAAATTGAACTTCAAAATGTGTAAATTTAATGGAGATAGACGTTGATATGGTAAATTATGATAAATTAAAAACTTAAAAATTTTCTGTTAAGATTTCATGAATCAATCCTACCAAATAATGAAGGATACTCATTTCGTATGTTACATTCATAATAAACGAGTAAATTTGCAATTAATTATTTCCTCAGTTTATGGACACTGATGCAAAGGGCGAATCGATATTTGACACTGTTTAAAAGTTTATAATAAAAAATTCCTATGCTAAATATTTTGCCGGCAACTACCAATTGTGCTACGGCACCGATACTATGTTTTAAGGTGTTTAATAGTGCAATAAAATAAGAAGTACCAAATTTACTCTTAAAAACTGTGTTATTCATCTTCAGCATTTGGTCACAAAATATCTCAGTGAATGTTTTCATATATCGGTTCATTACGTCATTACACCATTTCCTGACAAAATGTAGCTATGGACTCATTCAAAGTGCCGATTGTTTTACATTAAAAAAGTGATTTCAAAAAAGAGTCATTAGGCTTCAAAAGTTATTCTAATAACATAAAATGAATTAAAATGTTTTTCGTTGTAATGCTTGTGAGGCAAAAGGTAGATTCTCGAATCTACCCAGCCCAGTCTTTTTGCAATACTGGCCTTGATACTGCGGCAATAATTGATTGGAATGCGTTTGAATAATAAATAGTCATATTTGAATTTATTATCGCCTTTCATTTACAATAAATTCAGCTCGATTGGATTGAGCCTTGGAGAAAACAGAACTAGAAATCTCTTTTGTGACCTCTTGATCATATTACTTATTAGGTCCCATTTGAACCGTGAAAACCCATTTTTCAACACAAAACAACTTGATTTGTTGGGTTTTCAAATTAGAAGCATTAAATGAAATTTGAATGAGAACAATGGTAAAATTTTCTGGTATATTAGCTCAGGCACAATTATACATAAAATGGATTGATTCAACAAGAATCATCAACTTGTCTAATAACCCCATTTACGTATTCGCAGTGGTTAGTATGCGATTCCGTCATTTAAGAAAGATTCGTCCTATTATAGAATTAATGGGCGATGAAATAGTATTCTGGTACCCTATTCTCCACGGTTAAGTGAAATAGAGCTGTTTTTTTCGAAAAGAAAGACGATTATATAGATTAATTTGGCTATGTGTGATGCCAACTTTTTGCAGTCATCTTTTTCCACAAACCCAAGGAAAATATCGCAAAACAGTTAAAATGGATGGATATGAGAATCAACACGCTTTGATTCCCATGTGTTACGAAGAGAAAATTTTTATTTAATGTAACTTCTTTTGAAACATCATATACCTCTTTTTTGAAATCATTTTTTTAATTTAAAGTAATAGGCCTTCTAAATGAGCCCATAGGTACATTTTGCTGGGAAATTATGTAGTGCAGTCAATAACATTAGAAACAGGTCGAAGGAAGGAAGATTATTTGACAACGTTTTAGTGAAAATTATGAAAATTACAATCCATTGTTGCTACACACGGAAGTTCGTCGGTGATCAAAAGTAATTCTTATGAATGGTTTTGTCGAGCTATTTAAATATGTAGCTAGCTTCCTTAAAAAAAGATATAAATATGCACGAAAACCTTACTAAATCCAAAAATGGCAGAGCTTACACCATTTTTCGTCCAAAATGGCCGAATGTTCGATGATGACACTCAAATGTGCCGATGTGGAATTTATATAAAATGTAAATTCTAGAAAGATTCTTTGCTGTTAGGCAAAATAAAGTCTCAGTAAGAGACAACATATATTCCATTCTTGAATTTGAATAAATATTCTTACAGCCCTAAAAGGTAGAATCTATATATCAATTTACTTATAAATACGTCTGAACCTTTGAATGTTATCATCGGAAAGTCGGCGATTTTGGATGGAAAATGGTATATATGAAAGACCTTTTTATGATATTCAGCTCTAACAATTTTGAATTTAAAGGTGTTGAGTTGAACTTAGTTAAAATCAAAAACGCCATTACTTCTTTTGTTAGAGAACTTCTTCTGTTCAAACGAAAGCAGGATAGATGGGAATACAGCCATTTTTCCACATTGTCATCATCAAATATATAGAGGAAAGACATTTGTATACTGTCAACATTTTGACCATTTTTACGCTGATTTAACTAATCGATTAATGATATTTTAAAAATTGTTATATCTATTTTGGTTTTCGACACATTCGCTAACGCAGATACTGCAGATATGTGAAAATAGAAATGTGGTTTAGAACGCGCAACTAACGAATAACTAAACATAAATTGCAGAAACGAATACCGGGAGTTCGAGTTAAAAAATCAAGAAAACCTGAATCCTGGATCGTGGGCCACAAGGAAGATATTTAAAATAGAATTTCCATCATCCTTTTTAGTTTAGCGGGGGTTCAATGGAGTATCAACTTCACTTTCAAAAAAAGAAGGACAGTAAATATTATCGAACGTGGCGTTTTGAGACTAATACTCTCGAAATGGGAACCAGATATAGACAAACAGCTGAAGCTCTACTGGTTTCAAATATCCGATTAATTTTATTTTTATTCCATTTTTGATTACTTTTAAATTCGTAATAAACAATTTTTTTTATTTGATAGCCATATGAATTGATTTTTACTCAATAATTTTTTTATAGATGGTAAAAGACAATTTTATCCATAAAAGGGGGCGTTGAATTATTTTTTTGAAAAGGTGGAGGTAGAGTAGAAAAGGTTGGGAATCTATGGATTAAACGATTCTTTTAATGAATGTTTTAAGAATATTTAACACATGTATAACCCCAAGTGTTTAAAATAGATTATAAAATTCTTATACATTTTTTTTAATGAATAACAAAAAGTATACCCAACCTGTCTCTAAGTGTTTATTCGTTCAAACTTTTAAATGCTCGGAACTGAACGTTAATATTCCGATGTTATGTACATTATATATCCCATTGTATCTAAATTAGGCTCCAGATCTTGGTAAATTAGAGCGGCTGCTTATAATAATTATTTTTGCTAAATAAATGAATAATCGGGCTTTCAAAACACGGAATAAAACATTTTCTGTGAGTGCTATTATTTGTCTTGAATAAAAATTAAAAGCATTTAAAATAGATAGAAAACACAAAAAACATCAATATGAAATATCTAAGAATTTTTAAAAGAGATCTTGACATTGATAATTAAACTCAATTATTTACATGCATGTTTTCGATGAAAACATCATCAAGTAAATGAATACTGTCAATAAATAATAAAATTCAGAGGAAATGGTCATAAAATTTTCTAATCTAAGAGGATTTTTTCAATAATATTTGTTTTATTCGGGAAATTAAGAAATCGAAACCCTAGAACTTTGACAAGCCAAGTATCATATTTGAATCATATTCTCGATTAGAAAATGATCAGGAAGAATTCATTTGATTTATACGAAGAAAATACTAGTTTAATGTTACAAATGCGATTGATGGTTATTCTAGTTTATCATCAGATTTTTAAGGCAGGTTTTCGAAATATTTAACAGAAGTTACAACTAATATTGATAAATTTTAGAGTTTTAGTTCATAAAGAAAACTTCCTTGTGATTGAGTTTCAAAAAGCAGAAAAATTAAGCTTAATTTAAGTTAAAAAGCATAAAATCTTTCATATATTCTTAATGTGAAGTTGGGCGCTTATAGAAAATCTTAAATAAATGAGAAAATTAAAATTTTATAACACCAACTCCATCGCAGTTGCAGAAAGCCAATACTGAAGGCATCATAAGAGCATCGGGATCTGTTTACAATGAAAAAAAGAACCTTCGAGCTTGAGATATTAAGAAATCGAGATAATTGGCTTGTGGCTACAGCTGTTGGAAACATACGAGGAAAGGCTGAACCGGGGTCGATAGGTGATTCTTGTGTTCTAGATTTCTGAATGTGTTGTCCAATCTAAAGCTGGATGCCAAAAAAACAACTGAATAAAGATGCGGCTATATATTTAGGAGAGTTAACATTGCTAAAATTAATGTAAAAACCACTGGGTGATGATTTAATTTAACAGAGATTTCTTTCATTCCTTATCCGACATTCAGATTTTAAACTGTTTACGAATCTCACGTATAGATTTTCGATGAAAAAAAGTATAATGTCAAAGGTTAATAGATATTATAATAAGTTAAACAATGTTGATTCTGCAATAATAAGTTTCGTCCAAGTTTTGGTATTTGATGACACAAACTCCCGAGTTTACATCCATTTCACTAAAACCTGAATCTTTTAGCCTCTAACTTGTTGTAATCAAACTCTCATCTGTTGGGTCGATCTACTAAAAATAGCAAATACTTTACGATCGAGATACACAAAATCAGTTTCTGAATATGTAGAAACTGTAATCGCTTTGATCGTTCTGAGTTGAAACACTGATAAAAACTCGTAATTTAGGCCACTTAAACACTCCCTTATGGATCCGAGAGGGTTCATCGATACTAATTTCACATATTTATTTGAACAAACTCCACATTCGGGCTGAGTTTAAATAAAATTCAACATTTTGTTCCAAACAACATTTGTGTATGTAAACCTGGCACCCCATGTTAATAAACATAAAGCCGTTCACTCGCTTCAAACGCCTGTTAGATATAGGAATACCCAGTGACTATTTTTGTGCATTCAATTACACAAAGCGCTGTTTCAAAAGAATTAAATACCTGAAACCACCGAAAGCGTGGTTAGTGCTGTGGGGACAATGTTTTCGAGAATGTCTAACATGATCAAATGTTTCACTTATTGCAGACTCTGGAGACACTTTCGGGATGGATTTTCGATCTGCAATACTCATGGCTTTCTGATAAACCCAATCAAAATGCTGATCGTTTTTCAAATCGAATGAACCTAAATACTCCACATCACTAACAGTTAAACGGGTTTTCTGATTCCCAATCAACTCTTGTTGCTATTTCGAGGCAATGCTCGATGCGCCGAGGGTCGTCGTGGACTGAGCACATGGGATAGATGTCCCGTCCTATGTCGGAAACTGTCAAGTTACACTCGTAACACGATGTATAAGTAGGAATGATGACTCTAACATGTCCCTTTAAACCTATTAAAAATGAAAATTACCCTCTACGCCTCCGTCAATTAAAGGAACAATAGAAGAGTTGACAAGTTCTCCAGATTCGTCATAGGTAAGATTTTGATGCTAAACATTAACAAGTTTACAATGATATGGTTGAGGAGCCGTCGCGTTTCTATATTATCAACGCCACTCAAAATAATATGAAAATCTGTTTAGATACAGGGTTTTCGGATTGAAATAGGAGTTTGGAATGTCTTAAAGGGTTTAAACTTCACTTTGGTATTTTGAAACTTCGATTTGGGGCCGCGGAATTTTTACGGCGTTTTTGAAATCAAATCCATGTGTATTTAAATTTTTTGATTTACAGGGTTAAACTTCGATTTGGTGGAAGAAAAATTTAGGAAAAATAAAATGGAAAAACGAATTAAACTAAATAAAATTGTTTGATTTTTATAATTTCATTGCTTAAGAAACTTGTACATATTGGGGTTTCAGGTCTATTTGGCGCTTTTTAAGTTCATTTTTTTTAATTTTTCACAATACACATGCAGGTTCTTTTTTCTTTTGGTTCAAGAAACAAATGATGTAAACTTTTAAATTGGGGAGGGGGTTGTAATTTTTCGATAAATCAGATATTTTAAAGTTCCCCCAAAATTATAACACCCACCCCCATTATTATATAATAAAAAAATCCATGTCAAAAATGTGTTTTAGCCAGACACAAACCTAAATTCAACGGATGGTGGCTTACTTGACGTTTCCACCTTTTCCTCTTTTCCAGCACAGAGGTTAGTTTTAACAGTGTTAAAATTAAATTATAAAAATCGAAACTGATTGAACTTAAAAAGGACGAAATATACCTGAAAACACAGTATGTAAAAGGTCCTTAAGCAATGAAATTGTAAAAAAACTAAACAATTTTTTTTAATTTTATTCGTTTTTCCATTTTATTTTTTCCTAAATTTTTCTTCCATCAAATCGAAGTTTAAATCCTATATGTCTAAAAAATTTAAATACACACGGATTCGATTTTAAAAGCGCCGTAAAAAAACCGCCGCCCCAAATTGAAAGTTTAAAATACCAAAGTGAAGTTTAAACCCTGTATTAAAAATTCAGAATAACAATTTTACGTTTTTGTGATAGATACTAGTTTAAAAAAGGGTAATCGGAGATTTGACTTCAAAAAAGGTCTTTGAGGTTGTTAAAAAACTCTTTCTGAGATGTTGCGAGAGAATATTTTAGATTCACAAAAATGAGAATTTTGTGAATCACCACTCGTTTTACAAGATATGAGATTTAAAGCAAGTCGTTCTCACCCATCACTTAAGATAACGTTATTGACCAGGTTATAATCACATTGAGTCTAACTCATCGGATAGAATTCATGAATGAAGTACAAGCTTTTAGGTTAGCCTTAGATTCGATCCTTACAATAAAATTTTCACCCACAGTTAAAGACAGGAGCAGCACCCGGAACGTTGGGCTAGAAGTGATTTTAAGAAGGCCAATCTAAATGCAATGCGCTTTTATGCAACGATTCAAGATTAAAACGCCGTTTTTAATCTTTAATCACCTTGGCCAATGTAAAAACTCTAAATGAGGCTTTTTGGAGTTATATCTGAAAATTTGAAGATGTAAGGTTCATATAAGACCTGTGATTGCGGACAACCGAAAAAATTCTCATTAGTAATCAACACTGATTTTCATCCCTAAAATGCTCCCATTCCAATCCGAAAACCCTGGGCACTCTTACTTTTGAAGAAACCAAATGACATATCTTCCACTAGAAATTTATGTCTATACTTTTTTAATAGGTACCCTCTGACGTTGAGATTTCTGTAGGTTTTGTTGAGAAAATCGGCTGC
>JWZT01003741.1:379795-395270 GCA_000827895.1 Thelohanellus kitauei
AGTTTTATAATTGCATTAGCCAGTCTTGATTCCTATTTTTCCTGCCCAAAACACAAAAAAATAATTTGTTCACTCATAACTCAGGAACTACATTTTTTCAAGATAAAAATTTACTTGACTGTGAAAAATACGATTTATAGTTGAAACAAAAATTCATTTCTCGATTGATTTCGATACAGAATAATTATAAGAAAAAAACTGTTTTTTCCTATCTTTTTTTCGCGGAGTGTAAGCCACAGAGTTCAAATCTTGTGAAAAAACCCATGGATTATAGTCAGGAAAGTATGGTAAACGGTAAAATTTCATATATTATTCTCATCGTTGTATAAGCTGCCAATTCCACATCTTGGGGGAAAAGCTGCGGCTTATCGACTCGAAAGTACGGTGTTTAAACATTTTAATATCAACTATTGCCATAGAATTAATACAAACATCACAACAAGATTGAGGTTAATAGATTCGTAAATCAAAATGCATTGCCTTATAAGCGTTACAGAAAAAACATTGTTTTGTATTGCACCATTTTTCAACCTACACGCCGACTATATCATTCCGAATGGCCAATTTCCGCGCACGTTACGAAATGTTTCATTCAGAAAGGCCAAATATTTCATATAGAAGGCCGATCTTTTTAGAAGTAAAATTAGTTGAAAATTAATTCAAAGGTTCAGTTTGCAATGCACTTGATGCAAAGGGCGTTTATTCTACAATCCAACCCGCACAGTCATTTCCTGAGATCTGAGTGGAGGCTTTATTTGTGTTTTATTAGAAACTCCTTCTATGACCGATGTGACATACGTGGGTGGATAAAACCGGTTTCAGCTTTCACATTCTAAAACTTTATGGCTGGAGCCAAAGAGGACAACGTGCAAACACAACCGTGGCTAATTCGAGGGGATGAGAAATTAACGTCTGTGCCTCAATGAACATAGTCGTTCTAGTCCAATTATTGGAACATTTGAGCCTCTTATAACAAAACCGAGTTTGTGAAATTTTTGGGCCAATGCTTGCAACAATTATCTTTCTCCCAAGATTCTTGTGATTGATATTGTTCGTTTTCACTACTCGATAAAAGTGCGTCAAGTCTTGTAATCTCGTCTGTATTGAATCATCTTTCTACCTCCATATTCTCCATAACTCAACTCTACCTAATTGCTCTTGTCGAAATGGAAGAGCATTATTAAGGTTGGAATGACTATATTTGATGGAAATACTCTACTGGCCACAATCATGGAGGCATCCACTCAGATCTCAGAAAACGGCGGTTCGGGCTGGATTCGAGAATACAAGCTCTTTGCATCAAGGACATTGCAACGTAAACCTTTTAATTAATTTTCAACTAATTTTACATATAAAAAATCGGCTTTCTAAATGAAATGATCGGCCTTTCTATATTAAAAATGATGTACCAAAAATTTTTTGAGAACCCTAATGTATCTTTTTTAATTTTACTTTTTATCTAAACAAAGCCTTTATATTGAGCCATAGGTGACTTTGAATGTGACAACAGTGTTCATGTGAGAGAATCGTAGTATTTAATTGGCCACCGTCCTACATTTGGTCAAGAAATGATGTAATTTAGGAAAGTTAAATAGAAGAAAATCATCATATTTAGCCTCCTAGCTTACATGGTCTAGTCCCGTAACTTGGAGTCTACTCTTAACAGGTTAAAATTATTTTAAAATGAACAATAAAAAAATGGCCACATAATTAACCACTGCGATATTGTTTGTTTATTTTGTGGTTATTTTTTTCATTAGGCCTCCACTTGTATCAACCCAAGTTTTCTAGCTTCTCGATATTTTGTGGAACCCAGCTGGTTTCTGACTAATTTTGGGAACGTTTCATGATTTATGCCTTCTTCTGACTTGGATAATTTGACGATAATATCATCAATTTCACCCCCTAGTTCAAAAACTGGCTTTAGATCAGCATAAAACTTTTCGATATCGTTTTCCAATATGAACTATTATTTAGAAAAGATGAAACTATGTTGAATAAAGCGCATCTGTATATATCACGAGCCAACTCATTTGATTCCTCCTCGTTGTAATTCATCGATAAAAATTTTGGGTCCGCGCACACTTTCATATACTCTTCCAACTCTGGCAATTTTTGATTTGAGTCTAAATAAAGTTTAAAAATACGCTTCATCCCAAAGAGACAGATGATTAGCCACTGATCGTCGGTTCTCTTCAGTAAAAATAGAGATACTTCGTGTGAACGGTATAGTGACAAGTATATTGACATGTAATTGTCCAACACATTGAGAAATTTCACATAAACCTGTACATTAATATCAGATTAACGTTAACTGAACTCATAAATATTGAGGGTTATTAAACTAGGGGTATGTACGTTGAAGATATAAGACAACACAGTATCAAACAATCACAGCCTTCTGGTGTAAAAACGTTTAGGTTCATAACACGAAATGATGGATGAGGTTACAAGAAATTTACTGTTAATCAACAACATCGAGAGAACAAGCCATTTCTTGTTTCATCAGACTAGGTAAAAGGAAATAACCCTGGGAGATGTCCAAAAAGATGGGTATTTTTTAAAGATGAAATACGATAAAATACTTTTATTGTAAAACATATATAAATGTTACCTTGGGACACGTTACTTTGAGAACCACTCGGGATAACTCATTTATAGCCTTTGTCAAAGAAAACAGGCATAAAATAGTGAAACAGAGGTAGACTTGACGACTTGAATTCATTTAGGACCTACAGTGGCTGTTCTATATCAGTGCATACTTGATGTGTTCCGAACACCTTTAGACAACTAAGAAGATTAATTCTCGAAACAACCTGCTTTTATAGTGACGAATCTAATCCAGAAATGACATATTTAATGAACCAATAAACACGAATGATCCCCCTTAGTTTCTTATCATTCAATTCTCTTTAATAAGTAGTTTCAGGATTGATCATAGGACAGATACGTCGCAATAAAAATCGTAATTTTATAATTAATATTTGTGATTTCTTAATATATGGTCCTTAAGATCTGTCTCTCAGGTGTTTGGTCTCCTTAATTAAAACCTTGGCAACTGGAGAACTAAAGATGCAGTGAATAAAAGGAAAACAACATTAAAATCTAAACAAAAATACGTAAAAGTTTTGTGTGTTCAATACGACTGTTTATGTCATATCATGGATTAAAAATTAAGGGTTTAACAATAAACATACGGAGAACAGAATATTACTGATATCATATTATTCCGTTGAAACGTGTTAAAGTACGCTATATCATGAGAGTTTTCTTATAGTTACCTTTAGTTTCAATCAAACATTACAAACCATAGGAAGAGTACGTCTATAGACCTCCACTCAAATTATTTAAATCAGCCTTATTACAATTTTTGCTCATTTGCAACGATTTGTTTGTAATGTTTCTAAATTTATTCATGATGAACAAAGGCAAGAACTTATATCTATGAAGATATTGTCCAAAAGCCATATTTTTGATCTCTATCCATCGATGCATTGAAATAACCTTAAATTCCTAGCTAAAATGTCTAAAATTACTGATTTTACAAAATAATTCAATCTTTTATGTTTTTCATTCTGCTGTTAGTATTTTTGTGACGTAAGATGTTGACGGACTAATCATAAGCTGTAGCTCTTGTATAATTCTACGTCATAACCTCACCTGTAAAAACAATAACAAATTAAGCTGTATTTATAAAAAACCGAGGCCTAACAAGTGAACCAACTTCTTCTTGTAATTCCACATTTATTTTAACTGTATTAAATCTCTTGTGATGAAACTATGACGTTTATGTAGCTAAAAGTTTGTTTTTAGTTCGATATAATCTTAACAATTCTTACAATAACAACTCATAAAATTTGGTTCTTTGGCTTCCCTTAGTAGACGTTTGAGTATTAATTTAACCGGATCGGTTTTAAACTCGATATTATAGAATGAGGGCACTTTTCTACTCAGTCAAATAATGGCGGTTGATTATGAACTTTGAAAAAAATGTAAATTAACTCCGACAAAAGTGGCATTCTTGGCCTTGAGATTGTTCGTAAATCAGATAACGATTTACTCACATCAAAAAATTTAACTGGACCCCTTTAGAGGAATCCCACGATGTTCCATGTTTAGGGGACGTTTCAATCGCGTTTTTATGGAAAAACGACATGGTTATTTCATATATTTAAGGATTTTACTTTTTAAAAAATCTCGAATTTGACATCCGTTTTTATAGGTAATGATTTTATGCTATATTGTGTAAGTTTGATCCAGAGATTTGTGTCAATGTAAAAAATGGCTGCCATATTTTTGATGGATAGTCCTTTTATTGTAACCACTTTAAAATAAACAACTGCCAAAAATAGCAAAAAAAAAAGTGGCAGTACGGTTCTAAATTCATGAATATGTGCCCTGCTGAACGTTTTTCTTGCCCTTTTCAATGGAGAATACATCAAAATTTTAGTTATAGCTCATTTCATCTCACTACTTCTAAATGTTGTGTCACAAACAATGATCTTGATGCTCTACCCCTTTCAATAACCACAAAAATACTCGGGTTTGTCTAAGAAAATTGTTATTCCAAAATAGTTCGTATGTTAAGGGAATCATATTGTGTCACTTGATATTAGATAAACTTGATATTGGAATGTATATAATGTATTAACACGTACAAGGATAAATAACCTCGTAGACTAATCTAAATAGTTGATTTTTTGGAAGATTCAAATGGAAGGATTTCCACGAACTCTTTCTAAAATTCTTTCTAATTTGGAATTTTCAGAAATTTGTGAGATGTACTCCGATTTATTTGACATTAGTCTCAAAAGGAAGTTAAAGAGCTACATACTGTTGGCAGTTAACCCAGAAAATTTATCATAGAAATCAGATATATAATCATATCTTCTATTTTACAACCTGTTTTTGTGGAACTCTCAGTTTGTTCGTGAAATAAGCGGTTTTTCTCCCCTTTATCAAAGAAATATTGATTAAAAGATGTAATTCTCATTTTTTAGCTGAAATTATGTTTTATCATTTTTTGCAGTTATAAATATAATTTGACTTATACCTACTTCATACTCTTGGAAGAGTGATCGAAAATGGTGAATCCGAGTATTTTTACGGATATATCACGATGTTCTCGAGAAGTGATTCCAGTTTATGGCTGTCCTTCTGGCACCTTAATAAAGAATATAAACGTGTCATAAACACTAAAATCTATGTCCCATCCAAACGAGGATAAATCAGGCTTTAATTCTGACATACATATGATTAACAAAATTGAAGAGATTGAAATAAATAAAAATCTGAAAAAACATTGTAATGCCTAACATCTCCCAATTATTATTTGGAGGAGAAGGATGCATGATAAAATCAACCCAAATTTTCTGTTCAATACCATTTATACCACAACGATATGTTGACATCTATTTGCTTGTTATACAAAACCGATGTTTCCTGTCATTGTCTGAAGGATTTCAATGCTGAATCATCAAAATCAATACAGATTCTTTTATGTGTGATAATATGTAAATCAGATGCCATGTTTACCAATATCTGCAAATTCTGTGCTTTACGGAGCATTTTCGTTCACTGTCCTTGGAATTAAAAGTGAACCAACCATTCTTTCGTGAACAATATGCTCTTAATAGATTCTTCACAACTTTTCTACAGGCGGTCTTGAATAAAGTTTTGTTGCCCATCACGAGAAACTAGGTCCAAACCAGTAAAACCCACATCTAAAATTTTGATAAATCGACACACATATTGTTGCTCTGTGGAAATATTGAATCATTTCGGAAAAATATAACCATAGAAAAAATCATGCTGTGGCGCGGCAAGATTTTGGACGCTGACGTCATTCAAGAGAAATTTTAAAATTTAAAAGAAATGAATTATTGTCGTTTTATGACCATTTTTGGATATGTTCGCAAAAAGCAAAAATGCTATTTCAAAGTGTTTCAACCCAAAATTGAAACCAAAAAAGACTATTGAAATAAAAACAATCTTTATCCGAATTTAATGAGACTTAAATTCTTGTTCCAAATATGCATTGCAGTTCAAAACCATTACTTTTAATCGCAAGGGTAAAAAATAATCCAACCAATAAGCACATCTATAGTCTGTTTTCGGTTTAACCAAACTATTTTAGAATTGATGGATAAACCTTCCGTTATACCTTTAGAATCACATGAAATGTTATATTTATAGTTTTTATCGACGCCATTCAACTCTCGTGTAATCTAAGATTGATTATACTCCTATGTTTAATCATTATCAGAAAAACTAATGTTGAAGTCTACCTGCCCAAAATTATCAAATGACTAAAAATACAGAGTGGCGAGTTTTCAAATTTGATTCTAATAATCCTGTAAAACACGAGGATAGATATATAATCCGAAATTGGTGGTGTTGTGATCCAGGGCCATTCTCGCCCTATCCAATCGTCCAATACACGCGTTCCATCAAAGATTTCTCAAAAATACAGTCATGAACAGATTCGATAACTCTATAGAAATTTTTTGACACCTAAAGTTCCTGTTAGAAACATTCAATCAAATCATAATTTAACGATGTAATAATTTTAATCATACCATTTTGAACAGTCATTTTAACAGTGCCGTGGTTTTACTTATCTTGCCAATCATTCAGCATGACTACTCCTGAATATCTTGAAAGATCATTTGGGCCGTCATTAGGTGATTCATCTTGATACAGTTATGCTACATCCCAGCAATAATATAGGCTATATCTGTTCCTAGAAAATTTCAGTTTTTAAGATTTTCTCGACAAGCTTTTTCTTGGAATATCAAATCCTTGGTAACCTTTCAAAATTAGTTAATCAATTTTTGAAATTTTTGGATGATACGCCCTTTTTTACTTTTCTATCAATCAAGAAAAACTAATCTTTATTCGTAGTGTCTAAAAAAAAGTTTAGTCAGGAGATAGACCCATACCTACTTTCATCGTAAGGTCGCAAGTGACTTCAGTTTACTCATTTATATAACCATATTAAAATCGGTATATTTTATAAATAGTTTTAGTTTGCTGACACGGTCTCTCGTTGGATTGTATATGTGAATTCAAAACTTGTCATCTTGTCTATAACCTTTCTTTGGAAGGGTGTTAACCTCGATTTGATTGAACTGTCACTCAGTTTCAACATTAAAAGATGAACTGGAATGTGTTCATAATCTCATTTGACAATTTTCTGATACTTGGCAAATTAGTTTTTCCTACCAAATTACCTAAGTATAAAAACAATGTTTTTCAATCTAAGATTCTCCAAAACCAGATTGCGGGACGGTTACCAATATTAAATTGACGTCTGAAGCTGCCATGAATCAAATTTAGCGCGACCGTTACATGTTTAATTGTTCGGTGTTTATTAACTTGGTTGTTTCCATTGTTGTCCTGATCATATTTTCTAGTTTGTATTAATTTTAATAACAAGTGTGATTGAATAACATCTGCCTAAATGTTTCGAAGTGAAAGTTAGACGATTCAACGGGCAATAGCCAAACCAGAATATAGAGTCACCTGATGAATTTATATTAAGTACCACAAAGTGTTATGACCATCCCTAAGGTTGCAGTTGTTGATATACACCCATAACGAGTCAATTTTCCACTTTATAAAATTTCATTGAATAAATGACCAAAACAAATTATCAACCAAAGGGAAGGGTATTTTTTTTCTTTTATTAAGGAGTGCGATCTAAAATAGAAATGATAATCAAATGAAATACAAAGTCTTTTTGCATAATCAGTGAGAATTCGAACCAAATTTCAGGATATACACAAGCCCTAAAGTCTCATATAGGAGACAACAAGACAAATTTTTACCGTTTATCAAAAAGTAAGAAGGACGATCAATAAATCAAAATTTGAAGAATATTCTATAATTTTTTTGCCTCAAACTTATTTTTTAAACAGATAATTTTCTGGTAAAACCAATTAGTTTTTTCGCGCCAATGCAAGGTATGCAAGCAATTTTTCGAAACAATATAAAATTTACCAGAAAGAGAATATATCATCTGAATTTATTGATATTTATCTCATGGAGGACAGAGTAATAAGAAGGTTTTCGTGTATTCCGATTGCTTTTTTTCAGCATTGTAATTGTTGGATAATAGGATTACCGACAAGGTACAAGCAAAAAATACCTTTACCTCTGGTTGATAATTTGTTTTGGCTGACGTTCCAATGACATTTTAAGAAGTGGAAAATTGGCTGGTCGTGGGTGTAAATCGATAGTTGGAAAATGTAAATTAATTTGTTGTGGAATTCATTCAAACAATAATTCAAGGTTGCTCCTTATTACTCCGTATTGTAATTTGAAAGTGGTATGATAATTCAGTCAGGGCAGGAGAGAGATTGAAGCAAAAGCGTCAACATAACATCTAAAATGGCGGATTCAAATGCAGAGTACTTCGGCCCGAACAAAAACAACTCACTACATTCATCAAAATTTCATGAAAAGTGAAATCTCTATAAATCAAGTTTGCCAGATATTCGAAAATGATATGATATCGAGGACTATTTCATCTTCATAAATACACGGGTTGCAAAAAATTCCCCTAATTAGTTTTGACTGAATCTGGGGGCGAAATAATCTATAAAAAGAAGAAACCATTTAAACATCAAATCTCGCTAAATATTGGCTGATTGTGGATTGAGTACTAAAAGCATCCCAAAAATACTCACGCGGTGGTTACCTGTTAGCTGTGGAAAGTTATCCAGCTTTAACGACCTCAGAAGATGGTTTCTTTTTTGAATCCTGAAAATTTGACACATTAAAGAAGTGTTGAACATTTCAAACCTTGTACCAGGTGAATGAAATGAACACATTTTGATTTTTTCAAGTTTGAATTTTTGAAGGAAAATGCGACTTTAAGATTCGGGAATATATTGAAACTTTGAAACCATTAGCGGATATGTTCCTATCTGTTGCAAATCGTGTTCCTTTTCGCGTGACTCATTTTGGTGGTTAATGGTAGAAGTCATAAAATATTTTTGGTTGATGTGGGTACGCTTTTACGAATTATCAAGGACCCAGCTTTTTTTGAATTTCAAACACGTGCAAGATTGTTTAATTTAAAAAAAGGAAGGTACTTTCAACTGAAAAAGGTCGAAGTTCAAACATCTAGAATTATAGATGGAGGTGTTTGCGTAACAGGTTGAATACAAATTATCTATCCAAAATTAGGAAAATTTTAAAATTCTTGCGTTGACGTGTTCATATTTTTCTCTTTAAATACAACAAAGCAAAATAAACATGGCCAATTTTTGACGCCCAGAGTATGAAGTATAATTATATCTCCCAGACACGGCGCCACGCATTGAATCATATATGCAAACAACCACTCTAAATTTCAATAACCGATTGTTTGTAACTGCAGATTGTGTGAGTGTGACCATCAATTAATTTATCATCTAGTAATACTGTTTATTTTGGATATAATGCTTTTGTTGGTTTGTGTGACGATTTTAATGTTACACATTCACCAACATCAACCGCTTCTTTTAATGTATAATAAGGTACTTATTTGTTTCTGTACATTCCTAATTGAACAAACCATTTTGTCATTTCTCTGGATCATGATCAATCCTGACATCAATAATTGTCGGTACATCCCAAAATTGTTTAAAAATACTATTCTCGGCTATTGACGAACGCATCCATTGGTAAGTTCCGACTCCAGGACATAATTATCGTAAAAATATTATCACATACACGTGCTAGGCAGTTTAGCTCGTCCTTCCAACATTTCATCATAGCTTTGTTCAATTAACTGGTGCTTCCACTCAATCGTCGTTGTCATGGTTAAAATACTGGCAACCAAATTACTGATATCACAATCAAGCATGCTTACGGGAGCCTCACGAGCATCATCATTCACTTAATCGTGGAAAAACTTGATGGAAACTGCGCGAGAACATCCTTTGGTGCCACAAACCTCAAACATAAACTGTTTGAAACTTAACATTTGTGTACTTGGGAAATGATTGATAAAAAAACGACCATAAAGTGTAATTTTACACAAAAGAATGAAACGTGAGGAGTGACGATCATCCATGATTGTAGCATACATCGTTCGTTGCGCAAGCTCGACATTGATGATAAACAAAGTAGTAGTTCATCCATCTGTTCTTTTTACGGTCGTGAACAATCTAGAGCGACGGAAGCCAGAAGATCAAGACAACAGTGGTATTATCATTGGGCAGGCTTCTAAGGGAATCGTTTACCTAAAATACGCTTATCCTGTAAAATATGAGATGCTAAACGGTGTTGTATTATATATCATAAACAAAGCTCCAAATCGAGTCTGAATCGATTAAACCACTGTTAGACCTCCATCGAAGAGTTCACCCTGGCCACATTATTGTTGGATGGTACACCAAGAAGATCGATAACCCCACCTACTTGATCAATAAATATCTCCCAAAAGAAATACCATCTCTGGTCTATTTACGTGTCAATGTTTCGGATAACGATCTAGGCATCGAAACATTCGTTAGGCAATGATTAATGTAACTAGTGCAACGTCTGGGGTTCCGAATCACACCTTTTCAGTTCTTTTCATTCCGATACCTCATGAAATATCGGCAGGAAAAATTGAATCCAGCCTGAGTAATATTTATAATAATAAGTATCACTTCTAGCCGAGGATGATCGCGAAATAGTAAAATTGGACAGCAATATAAATGATACAACGCATAAGTATATTGATGATTGATTTTAGAATGTATGAACATTTGAGGGAAAAGTTAAGAAATTTGGTTGAAAAACAAAACGAGGTTTTCACTTTTATTACCAGTTACCCGAAACCGAACGGAAGTTAGTGAGATCAGGCCTTGCGAGCATTGTCTCCCAGCTGAAGTACTACAAAGAATTGAAAGACAATGGAAAAAATTCAAGCAAAGAGAGTTTGGAGACGCTGGAGAAACTTGTCAAATCTATGGACTATTATATGAGTAAAAGTGAAATCGTTGATATCTGACTTTAACGAGCCACCCTTAGATTGTATTTCCGCTTTACCATGTATGTCGTTTTCTGGCCTTATGCCTACCATATTTTTTCCGTTCCACAACTCTGTAATCTTTGATACAATATGATGCTAAATTAGTCTACATCTTACGTTTTTCAAGTGTTTGTGACAACTTTGGATCGAAATCTCTGAGGCAAATAGAAACAGCATTCCTTATAGCTCCTGCTTGACCTTCAATCATCATAAAATTAACCAGATAGTCCACCGCCGATCACGTTGGCATCGACATCAAAGTTCGTGTCCTCGATCTCATAGAACGGGGCTAAAACTGACTCTCTTGACCTATAAAATAATATAACCTCATGAGTTGACATGGAAAATATTCTGAATAATCTCGCCCGTTGACTGTTATCTTTCCTGTTCCGCGCTTAATCACCACGTCAGCAATACTAGTTTTCCTTTTACCTACTCTGATGGCTCACAAACCTAAGGCGCGGTACTCGTCTGCCTGTGTTTTTTCCTTTGAGTCGTTTTTTACATTTTTGACCCTCGATCGATATTGGTTTAGGTGATCAATGAATCTGGATGAATCAGGGCGATAATGTATAGCCATGAGTAGGTTACGCAAGGTTTCCAAGTCCTCAGACGGGACGGCTTCGTTCAACGATCCCAAGAATTGTTTTTGATCAAACTCAAATTTATACTCTCTGAAATCAGCACATTGACGACATGGCGGAGTAGTTGTGGTCTACTTCAGTTCCAAAAATGTAAAGGGTTTTCTGGTTAATATAGAAATACATAAATATGTTCTTGAAACTTGGGGGATGGCATATAGTATGCTGGATAGAGCGGAACCCCATTACGTACATAAATTGCTGGTTGGTAAGGACTTACCTTTCTTAGGCTTTAATATTTCAGGTTTCTGATTTTAACTAGTTTATACATACAGTCAAATGTGGTCTAGCGTCCTTGGCAAACAAACCAGAGGGCATCAAGTATTTTAGTAAATTCTGTATTAAAAAACACTTAAACCTTTCGTTCCTTAAAACTCAATGTCTTTCCAGAAATTTTGTTCAGCCAAACCACTGACCAATCGTATTCGTCGTTTAAACGGGTACCGTCCTTGAAAGGATTGTTTTCTAATTTTGAGCTCAAACGTTTCTGACACAGTAGCTCGCATCATCTCTTAAAATTACCCAATATTGTTGAGGAAATAGCCTGGTTTGGTCCTTTAGATTTTGGCCCACCAATGACAAAATCATTCCGATTTTCTTCATTTTCAAATTAAGGATATCACGCTTACACTAGTGTTAGCAGACACTTTGCGCATGTCATTTCCGACATGCAAGTGTACCAGACCAAAGAATCAAAATCAAGACTCATAGTAGCCATTAATGGTATGCTGTCAGCTATAGATGTGACTTGCTCAAGAAATTTGATGGAGTCCCTGTTGTACTCTAACTTTTGATGAGAAAACGTGATTTTTCTCATTCTCTACGTAGAAAACCCATTTACAAATTTCATTATGAATTAAGTTAAACTCAATTTTAATAATGATACAAATCTGTATTTTTATCGACGTGTGTTGTTGTTGTACACCTCCCAAAGCAAACCAATCAGAATGTGGTGTCTTTACCTAGTGATAGGCAGAAATCACGCCCATTTATCATATTATCTTCATTTATACATTGGATCTAGTATATCATTAAATTCTAGGGTGCAGAAAATTCGAAATGCATGATTTTGATTTTTTTGTCAACTTCGAGGTATCTTTCACAATGCGCGTGGTCATCTGTTTAAAAAACTAACGGATTTCTATCCAAACCCGAATTTGAAAACAGCAAACTTCGATTCGAACTATTTTTCTCTTTGTAATGTAGTTTATTTGACGATAAATAACCTGAAGTCCATATAATCGAAAATAAAAAAAATTAACAGTCAAGGCACTAAATTGTAGGTTGCTTACTCTACCCACCAAGGGCCCAGCAATCTGATTCGCCACGGTCGGAAATAAAATGGACGGTTTTCGAGGTTTCGATTTTATAATCCCACGTACGTAATCTATTATAAATGTCAACTAAAAATGGACATTCCTCGAAAACTCACATTTGTCAGCATAAGAAATATTAATTCGATGTTCAGTGTTCTCAAGAGGAAAATACAACTTCGAATTAATCATACATGAATGTACTATCAGAAATGATTCCAATTTGCTGTGATCAAGAACAATCTCTGACTGGTTAACGTTCATTAGGGATATCTGTACTCATGTAGTACAAGAATGCTCTGGAGGAAAAATGAATGGACCAGCTTAGCGGTTGAAATTGATGAGCCCAAATTGTGAAAAATACAAATGAATTCTTGCAGGATTATTGATGGAAAATGGCTGTTGGATGATATTTGTTGTGAATTGAAACATGTTTTCAAAAGTCCCTCTACAAGAAACAAAAGAAACGGACTTTGCCTTATTGATATAACATCCCAAAACATGAATCCGAATTCCTAATTAATCACCGACCGCCGGAAAGGGCAGGGTGGGCTGATACAAAAAGGATGTAATCATTTATATATCAACTCTACCTATAAGTTCTGGACCTGTTTACTTGTGCACAAAGACAAAACATAGAAAATTTATGGTTGCAAGTCAAGCGATCTGTCCCCGATCCCTAGAATAGAAAGGAAGAAAGTCTTATTTATCACTCTGGCGAATTTCTTTGGGCATAAATTACATAACCGATGGTTCGAACGCGTTGTCGATACTTCTAAACCATGCTGCAAGTTTTACCCACCTCCTAAATAAATAATTTTTAATCAATATAGTTGATACTATTTTGTTCTTATTGCATATTCATTCATTTTTCTTCCATTCTATCTTTGAAAACAGCAGTTACCACTACGAAAATAATTTGACGATATATTTAATTCCTTTTTTTTTCTGTGATTTTTAAATAAGCTTAAAAATTCTTTTAAGAAAATTACGGATATGAGTCTAAATTGATAAAAAAAACGTGCATGGCCATTATATTTTTAGAGCGCAAAATCAAGTGTAAAACAGTGATGATGTTTTGTTTTATTTCTGAACGAGGTAAAAACCGCGCGTGAGACTTTGGAATAACTACAGGAAATATTTATAGAATTTGGACATGGCATCAACAGTGAAAGATTCTGCCGATCACTAAGTAGACTTACCTAATAAGAATTAGAAGTTTTCAAATAAAGTAACTTGTTCTAACAAAGAAAAAACTGCTTTTCCTTTCCCTGTAAGATGTGATTAAGTTTATCTAAATGAATCGTAACTTCTACCATTAAATAAAACTTTTTGAGCAGCCAACAGTTCTGGATACTTGATGCCATTCTCAAGAAGAAATGTTTTAAAATCTAGTAATAAGAAAGTGAAACGTTTTAAAACATTTCCTCGTGATAATCAACGCAGTTTGGTATGTAACAGAAGCTCTGCGCATTCACTCTTCATTTCAAAAAACGATTTTTTAAATTGCCGACGATTATGTATTTTAGCTATCATGGCGCTAATGATCTTTTTCACCAATTCCATATCTTTGTGCAATTCTTCTGGAAACGTCGTCGTATAAAGAGCTTCTTGATGAATGATGCGATGGTAATCAAGTATTGCAGGCTTTTTTATTTATAAATAGCAAAAACCCTATTTTTCCGAGGTCATCATAGTTTTTTCACAGTATGTTGAAATGGATAATTTTTAAGGTGTAATATGATGTATTTCAATGTATTGAATGATATCGTTTTCAATATTCTTTACAATTGTTTAACATTTAAGTGGTAGAAATCATAATAGCTCTTTTTTATGGCCCGCAGAGGAAATAAATCTTACAACAAATAAAATTTGCCCCATATCATCGACGTCACAAGACTTATCCACTGCTAATGCTAGCCCTAAAACCAATTTAAGATCATCGATTGTTGGTTGATTTAATGAATACATATTTTCGTTGTTGTATCTTTTACTGTTGAAGCAGATAGTGATAATTCTAATTTTATAATATCTGATGTTTTAAAATCTCAAAATATTTCTGAAGAGGATATTATATACGGTTTCCCGATCAAGTCCATCACATTTTTTAACTCATATTTTATCAAAATTTAGCACAAAAAAATAAATAAATATTACGTCTATTCATTAAGTTCCTCTCATAACTAACACATTCTTTTTTATTTTACCATATTTCGGTGATAGCTATCACAATCGGAAGTTGTAATATCTATTAGGCCACTTTCGATGAAATTAAACAAGTCGGTTTCTGCTTTCTGGGACGCTGGTCACGTAGCATTCTTCAAGGCACAACATCACCCATTCAATAAAGAACATTTTTGTGGACACTTCATGGTCTCCTTTGAACGGTTTTTTTCCAGTGGAATACACGAATGTATTTTCATAATTGACAAAGTGAAGTTACAAAACCAATAGGGTCCAAACCATGCTGCAAGAGAAAGGCGGCAGGTTAATATACCTTCCACCCTACTCGC
>JWZT01003741.1:395662-439776 GCA_000827895.1 Thelohanellus kitauei
AATTAATAAACAGATGTAGTAAGTTCTTTTTTTTAGTAATAAATGTTGATAAAATACGAGTTAAAAAAGTGTGACGGACTTGGTACGAAAACCCCATAAAAAGAACTTTTTATGCATGCTCCGTTAATGTTTCGTTTTCCTCTCTTTCAATTTCTTGACTCGCAGCGAAAAGAGCAATACAGTCAACTCCAGCTAAATGCACAACCACAGGACCGTGAACAAAACGCATACTTAACCAGAGTTGACTGTATTTACGTAGAAGATTGCACCCAATCATAAAGCGCAAAGTTGACTTTTATGGCTCTTCTGAAGATCCTCGTTTTTTTAGTTTCTTGACTCATCATCAGGATATTTATTGGCAAATGTCTCCTGATTAGTTTTAAAGTATCTCTCCAAGTTAAACTATTTATTATGTGTAAATTTTTTTTCACGAACTAAATATGGTGGAAAGCCATTTAGTTTTGAGTAAATCTCTCTTTCCATTCAACATGAAAATGACTGTTCCTTTCATTCATTTTTATTTTCTTCCTCTTTGTGGTCATATCAAACTGGTTAGAACTAAAAAATATTTTTCAAAATAAACAATTTTAATGACTTCAATAAATCGTTGAATTATTGACAAAACTACTGGTATGGTTTGAATCTTAAAGGAAACATATAGGTAACTTTATATTCAAAGTATTTAACAAATATTGACCATCTCAAAACGCATTCAAGCCCTGCCTGAACTATGATTTTGCTGTGCAACAATTGTGGGTCTCAGTTATATGCAACCCAGCATTCTTTTTAGAAAAATAACTTGTGCGATGATGGCGACCAGTAGTTTGGTCATTCTTAAGCCTAATAAAACAAAAGGCAACATAGAGCGCCTGATAAATTCGTAAAAAGAGACCATGAAATATTTTATGCGATATTACCCATGATTTGCTTCTACACTTGACTATTCATGAAAGATTCAGGGGTTGTCGACCTCTGACTTAGATGATTTTGATTTAATTGAACATATAACGGAATTGATGTGAAAGGTTTTGTAAATTTAAAATACTTCGTGGCAAACTAAGAATCATGAAAGCGTAGAAAAGGAACGATTTTGCGTTTTTTAATTGTATTATAAAGGGGCGTGTAATTTGTGGCCTTTGATTCTAATTTTCGCATTTTTCGATTGCCGAAAAGGGGTGACTTAGTTCACATTATCAACTCTGAATTTTCAATAGTTTTTTTAAAAAGGGGTAGATATTTCACGGAAATAAATATGAAGCCCCATATTTAGAGTGGAACATGCTTTAATATGATCGCTATTGTGATCGGAAATCATAATTTATTCCAGTTAAAGACTATTTTATTTGCAAACTCTTTTTATAGCTAGAGAAATAACTTTTAATTTCTATGATTATAAAATATTATAAGTTTATATAAAATCTTGAATCAACAATCTTCGATTGATAATGACGAAGAATAGGGTTGACATCTACATATTATATTGGACCTACACTTTGTTGTTCTCTTGCATTCTTCGATGTGATCTAATGAAATGGTTTCATAAACCACAAGTGATTGATTTTCATTGTACGGCTGCCTTTTGTAGAGAGATAATTCGACATATTCACCATGATACTCAGAGTATATCAGGAATGTCACCTTTTCAGACTAAATATTTACTGTGTTTTCAACTTCACATTCTGCTACGCTGATGTTGAAATGAAGAATCAGCAGATTATTTTTGTCATATATATTTAGATCTGTAAAGATAAAAACTACTTGGTTGACCGGATCCGTATAATTTGTTGTATTTTATCAATCTAACGTTTTCCAAAGAAAAGGGTGCTTTTTTCCTCAACTTCACTTCTTCATCAACATCATAAATTATCGAAGATGTAAATTTTGTGAGGACATCAAATATCGTGAATTCAATCCAAAATTTCTTTGATTAATAACCAAATAACCTCCCATTGATCATCATAAATCACATTCGGATTGTCGATTGGATTATCAGGCTCATATCTTGGGCAAGGAAGTTGCCAAGCAGCCATTCTAATTTCATACGATATATTATTGTTTGTCGAATGTTGTCCTACTCTGATAATAATTTCCATGATTGGAGTTTGTGGTCGAGACATTCTAAATCTAAAAACCAACCTAAAAATCATTTTTTTTCCTCGGAACTGTTATTCGTAAATTTTTACCATAGCGAAGTAACAAATTTTATGAAACAAAGCATTGTTATAAATAATCATGAATATATCCTTATTGGTTCGATTTATGGGAATAATTACCTATTTATAAATCGCTTACATTTTGAGACCCTGGTAAAACTTGGACGAAAATTGAAGATATATTTGTGAAATCTCTTATCTGGTGGACAGCATATTGACTTGGACCGCTTAGAGATAACCTAAAATATGAATATTGGACACCCGGCCCAACTCCCAAATATATGTGGAAAATCTATAATTGTGATAAATACAATCATCTGGTCCTTCGTGTTGCCGTAGGATACGGTAAACGCGTGTTTTTGCCGACAAGGACAACTGATCAAGTTATAAATTTCTGTTTCTGATTTAATCAGAATCGATAAATTATTCAAATCGTGGAAATCCAACCTCACAGTCATTTGAATATAAGGTGGATAAACTGGTAAATCGTTTTCAAATTTTAATCCAACTAAAACGTTGTCATTCTCATTTTCCTTATTCATTGAGATCATAATACATGGTAGCAGGCGTTAATTTCAGAAAAAGAAGACGGAAATCCGAGTATTTTAGTCGTCTGAACTCCAAAAAATAATATAAGCAGGACCATTTGTCAAATTATTCGTAATCCATATTTGATCATCTATAATTGCTCCTACAAAATTTAATAAGCCAACCCCCAAAATTTAATTTATTAATCAATCATTAAAAATTGGTTCAAAATATTAGCTATTTTGAGTATAAAATCAACGTTTCTAAGATCAAATATAAATGTTTTATATAAGCACTCATAAATGAGAGATGGCTTTGATTTTCAAACAATACAGAAAGACAGACGAAGCCGCTCATTTCCACAAAAAAGTTTAAAAAAATGTACTGATTTAGTCTTAAAATTCCCTTTTGATGGATAATTTTTTGATTGATACCAAAGAATATATCAATCCTAGATCACGTCAAATCATCAATATACTTTTGGGATGTTAGAAAATCGTTGATTCTTCAATAATAGATCCTCACACGAATAGGAATAATTGATGGAAAAGATGACTTTAATTATCATTTTAAAGAGTAATGTCTGTTAAAACTTGAGTTTTGGTCTGAAATAACTCAATAGATTCATTTTATTGAGTTTAGAGAAAATCGTGTGTTATTTCTCAAAATAAATGAATCATTTCATCAATGACGCCTGTTGTTTTCCATCTAGAGAGCGAATGGGTTTATGATACTACAGAACTTGAGGTTCGATGAACTAGTGGGTGAATGTTTAGCCATTGCGTCTAGCACTGTCCAAAATGTTGATGGACATAAGGATGCTTAACTTGAGACTGAATCAGGATGTATTTCTGATGTGGGTGATGTTTCGCCCCGTTTTCACCACAAAACTCGTTTGGAAATAAAACTCCATCTAGATTTTCATACCATAGATCTCGATTACAACTTAAGCAAAATTCCAATTATCTTTATCAAAGAATAAAATAAATGTAAACAATTGCAATAAAAAGTCAAGCTACATGATTATATGTGAATTAAGTGAGTTTTCGGCCAGGTTTTCATCATTCGGTGTCTGTATTAGTCTAAATACCTTGATAAATCAGATTAGAACTTTTTTATCGTGATATTAAACTCAGACACTAGGTAATTAGGGACTCATACTTGAAGCTGATTTAAAGGCATATTTTGCGTTGAAGAAAAGGCTATGAGATATCTGAAGATCCTATTGGTTACCATTCGCTCAAACAGTAACCCATCACTCTACATGTACAATATTTAACTTCCAATAACTTTCTAGTTTTACAATCGATTAATGAGAAATAAATTTACAAGTCGAATATAATATCAAAGAGGAAAATATCCAACTGGCGATTCTAGTTATACAAAAATTTTGGGCAAAAGAAGCCAGAATACTTATGAGTGAAATTAGAAAGCCGATCTTGTGATGATTACGCGCCAAATATTTCAGTAGAAATAAATCATATATAAATTTTTGAGTAAAAGAAATAGGTGAAGTTGGTATTTGGATGAAAACTTGAGCATACATTTTAAAATGGACTCTACAGGGGTTTTGCTGTTAAAAGCACCGGAATTATCTAAAAATTTCAAAGATAGCACGAAATTAATCATTAAATTGTACACAACTATCAACAATGATACTTGCACCTTAAAATAGATTGATCTTTGAATTGACAAAACCATCACATAATGCATACCATTTATGGAAGTGTGATCACAATTTATGGATTATAACTAACCAAAAAAAAACATTTTGACTTCCAGATTAATAAAATTAATTTGTAGGATTTATATGGGCAAAAGAGAATTGATGGATTGTGTGCACCAACCCGATACGCACATTATTTATTGATAAATTATTTATCTTCGTAATTGACAATTTTTTTCAAACAAAACACTAATTTATGGGTAAGCAATCTAACATATATCCATGATACTTTTTATCCAAAAATAAATCGAAAGCATTTATCACGTGGAGTAGTTGATGTAATTCCATATACGAATAATTCCCGGTCATTTGATTTTTCTTATATTATAAAAAACTGTTTCAAATCATCAAAAAATAAGATTTACAAAAGCTTTAAAAATATTCCGCATCTTCATTTGAAAAGCGAATTATATCCAGGACATGCTCTGAATATATTCAGACAATGTTGAGTTTGGTGCTGGCAAAAAATTATGGCGGGTACATAAATTGATCAAATACTGAAATTTCGCTAAACATGACATCGAGTCGGCTGTCGGTCATAAATTATAGATTCGAATGTCTATAAATTACGGATATTGATGGCCTGTCAGAGTAAACATGCTAAATATTTCAAATGATTTGGAAGGAGTACCACGGGTCATAGTCTCAACTCCAGAAGAGATTAAAACGATCGGAGTTTTTTCTGGTAAGTCAAACATAAAACGTCAACATGTGCCGTCTAAGTCGAAATAGCAGGATAAAACCTATTAAATTATAAGTCGGTCGCAATTATACCGATCAAGAGGGCTTTATTTTTGGCAGATTTTTCCCCTTGCATACAATTGGGACTATAACATGAAAAGTCATGAACGCGAGGACATGCTTTTAATTACTCCTTATTAAAATAAGCGACTTCACTAATTTCTCAGACGATTAACCTCTTTGGAAGCCGAGTGGATCAAATAAGTCATTCTTTCTTCACTAATGTGAATTATATGGAATTAGAAAATATTGGAGCTGATTGTATTGGAAAATGATTGCCAATTATGTACGAGAGGAATAATTTATCTTGTTTCCTATTACACGACGAACTCATTGTGATCAATTACCCAACTTACCATACCGTTATTAATATTTGCTGTGACCAGCTGGTAATAGGGATAAATCAACGTCGACAGTAGCAAAAATAGAATGGTAATATTTAAAAAGTTACTTCATCGAAAGGCTTCATGAGTAATGTATTCTTAAGTCCGAACAAAAGTGGTGAAAATGAGTTTTTAAATCATAGATCAGTGGATAAGTGACAGAGAATAGAATCACGAAGAGGCCCATTTGCTGTAAAAGTATCCAATTTGAATTGGCCCAAACAATTATCTGGATAGATGGCACGAAAGTTGAAAATATTGAGCTTTGTGGCGGCATTCTACCAAATTTGCAAAAAGGCGATTATCGAATGCACATAATCATAATTCGAGTTCAAACCACAAAATTTTAGAATAAAATCGCAAAAATGGCTATATCAAGTAAGACTATCAGCGGTCGTTATTGTGTGTTGGTGAGAGCGCCAGCCCCAACGCCATATCCGTACCCTTTGGGACCGAAATTTTTACCATAGCATCCTAGAGTTAAGGGTAGCCTAACCTTTGCAGTAAAGTTTGCCTTCTCTGTCGTTAGCGGTGCAGGAATCGAGTGCCTTTGAGCAGACACTGCACTTGAAGCACATCTTGTGGAATTTCTAGTTCAGAGGTAGAAAAACCTTGCCTAGGGCCTGGGTGCATTCAGCAAAGTAAACTTTTTTCGAACAGACAGGACAGATATCACCTTGTTGGCTCATTGGGTAATTTGAAGGGGCGTCAAAATAGACTAATTAGAGATTAAATACGATTGGTTGTCGGAGCTCCACTCATTATCTTTTTAAAACAGCCGTCGCAGAAGATATCGCCTGTGATAACGACGACAAACCATCAAAAGCCCTTGTCTTGGGCTCAGTCAATTCCTTCTTGCATTTTCCACACTTGAGACATTCCTTGTGGTGGATCCTGCCCTGAAAGCGGACACCATCAAGGACGTCGACCACCATGTAACATTTAGGACAGCTGCTGGACATTCTGATGGTTGCTGCGGTATAATCTGATCACTATTGCAGGTACCTAGAAACAATTAGCTTGATATATCTATTAATTCACAACATCGAGGTATTATTTGACGGTATTCATTGCGGTCAGAAAATAAACACCCTCGTTTAATTTAAGTGTCAATAATTTGAACAAAAATTCGAATTGATACCTACATATATAGCTGTTTAATTGAATTATGGACTTATATATACCGCATACTCGAATCTCGACATATCAAATTGGTGTTAAACCTCTGGTAGATGTAACTGAAAATATAATGGAACACCTTTTACTACAACGAGCAATAATATGTGACTGTATCACACTTTGTTGATGGACTGAGAACTGAAGGATACCCAAACGTTAAAAATTCTCACGATGATACCTATTCAAGAATGCTGTTAATAGTTAAACATCTTGAAGATTGAATCGCCATTTAGAACTAATAAGGTCGAAATCGCTCTTATTGAACATATCTCTATCATTATAGCAAGGTACATTTTAGATAAGATATGAAATTCAGAATGAATAATTTTCGAGTGTTTCGCATGTTCTTCGTGATGGGAAATCAATGAGATTGTTCGTTCGGTACCCTAAGAGCTTAAAATATTTCAATTATCTGGGTGTTAGAACTTGAATCAATTTGAATCGGATTTATAGGGCTCTGATTTGATTTAAAACTTAGTCATCTGACCAGTATAATCATCCTTATTATTTGGAGCTTGATGTGCTGGTCTGGGTGGCGATACTACTAGTGATGTATGCTTAATTATGAACTATGTTTTGACTTATTAATCAAGGATAATACGCACTGAAAAATTCACCAAAGATTTAGTTTTACATATTCATAAGTTCAGACTGGCAAACGGAGTTTACGACCTGCAAAAAGAAACCTAGTCGGCCCAGGAACACTCATGCAATACAGATTTCTCCTAACCTAAGATTATAAATCTTTAGGTGTCTCTCGTGATTTTTAATAATATCTAAAGAAACCATATCCTCTTTTTTTAAAATTGAATGAGAAAGTCATGATTGGAAATAATTTCATTAATTATCCAATTTTTCAGATTTGTTCTTAACTGATCTTCCTTGGTCATTATAATTTAGCAATTCAGTTTAATTGACCCAGAAAATTGAGATGGAAATATACTTCTTACCGCTAAATTCGATTTTAGTTTTTCGGCGGAATAAGAATTGTCTTTGGGGTATGTGACATTCTGGATTGATAACACGTCCAGCTATCAAAATGCTTTCGTGATTTCAGTGAATATCTGTGTTTGTGTCTTCGTTTTTGTGTATTTTTCTTTTTTACTGTGTGGTTCTGCCCTGATTGAAACCGTTCAACTCTTTTTTCGAACCTTCTTAACAAAGAAGGTGATATTCGATTTGAAATATAAAATAGGTGTCTCCTTTATTACCTATTTCACCCATCATTAATCTTCTGAAAGAGATTCTATTATTAGAATTACATATTAGTCGACAGAAGTTTTATAAGGTAATTATAGTGTTCCAAGTTATCTGTAGATGATCTATATACTTGTAAATCTTTCTTAAGATGTCCCAATACAAGGCTTCTAGATAGTCAATTTGTATTATTTGAAAATTAGAGGGAATAAATTATTTTATATTCTAGTGGTGAATTTGTTCTCCTAAATAGCAGCATCTGTTGTATTTTAACATGTTTCTACGGTTCACATCGCAGCTAGAAGACAGTTTCATGTAATAGAGTTTCGATCAAATTCAAAAATTTCGTTTTCGATACTGGGAAGCTGTCACATATAAGTTTTGTCGTTTGGAAAATAAATTTGCAGTCTAGTTAATCATCTGTGAGCAGGATTAGAAGTAGGGCTTCAATTTATAGAGACGGCCTTACATTAATTCAAGTATTCTGCTGCGGAGGCTATTCTCCAAAGACGCTATTAAAGGGAAAAAATGACAAATATAGTTTAAAATATCGTGTTTTTACTATTTATAATGAAATAAAAAAGTGAAGGACTTTATCTGTAAACCCTTTTTTGGGGGACGTGAAAATGCTTTCATGAGATAAGCCAGAAAGCATTTGTGATAGGCAGTTGAAAAGTGGAGCTCTAAATGCTTTATAGCTTTAGGTGTGTTAAGTTAGTATATCTAGGTTCCTTTTACCTAGTTCGACGACAAATATACCTATTATAATTCTGGTCAGATTTATGATTTTTAAAGCCTGTCGTCCGCCATTAAAATTTACTCTATATCATTTCTTCATATTATTTGCGTTTTAGTTACTTCCTGTCCTTTATTTGTTGAATTAATTGATAGCTATTCTTTATTTAAGATCTGTATGTTAAATTTAATCACGGATTATTTTAAATCATACGCGAGGCTAGATTACTTGCAAAACTAATATCAATAAAGATCTTACCAATATATTAACCTGATATCTGTCGTCAATTATCTAAACAATCCTGCTCTTAGTTTTACTGGAGATATCTCAAGTAAGCTCTTAACGTACCATTATCAGACATTATAAGTCGCTGGATACTACCGAGGTATTTGAAACCACTCTGAAAACCATAATACTCACTCGAGGTCCATCATCACTTAACATGTATTGGTGTCTTGAGTGCAAATTCAATAAGATTTTTAAATTTCGAATACGGGGTTGGCTATATAAACCTTCAAATTGAAGTGTTTACAAAAATTCCATACAACTAAAATTATTGTATTTTTGATCAAAGGACTATTCAATAATTTAAACTGAACGTATTTCCGTGGGGACGTAAGAAACAGGATTAATCAAAAGCTACAGATCATATTATCGTATATTTATATTAATTTCAGTTTTTGGATGACAGTTCTTTGATACTGATGATCAAATGAGAATATGGTCAAAGTATTTATTTCTTGGTTTTATTTATTGATTATCTGGTTAACCCTATATGTAAAACCAAGCTGCTTGTTTAGCATTGTTATTATTACTGAACCAAACCTTTAGTTTTCACACAATGATTGGATCTTAGTCTATTTTAAAAAAATTAGCGTTCTCCTAAAGTGGTTAACTATTTATTGCACTTATCGACTTGTTGCAAAATCTTATTTTCAATCCTAAAGCATCCGGAATTTGGAATTATTTTGTTTGGTGATCAGTAAACAAAAATAACTTATTAGGAGAAATAATATTTCATCGATGAAAAGCACACCGCACTAGCAACTAAATAGTAATATTGAGGTAAAATGTGGCATAACCTAAAAAATATACACTTATAGAATCTTATCGACAAATTCATTGAACATGTAGCTTCTTTACCTCGTTAATGCGTGACAAGAATATAATCAGAAAAACTTGCCTTATTTTAACATATAGTGTTGGATATCCTAGGAATAACATTTATTTCTCATTTAGTGTCTGAATTAAAACACTAGCAGACAAATGAATTTGTTTACTGATCTCCAAACAAAAGAATACCTAGAATTTTTCACAGCTCCAAAATAATTAACAGTGAGAATACGCTGAATGAACCGGTTACACTTTTGACCGTATCTTACAGATATCGTGAACTAAGAATTGAATGTTTCTACATATCTCAAGAATAATTGATTTTTGGTTGAAATTAAATGTAAATACAGTCGATTCCGCTTAATTGGGACACATCGGGACTTGGGCATTTTGTCCCAATTAAGTGGCTGTCCCAATTAAGCGAAGTTCACTTTTTTTTAATTCATTTATTTGGTTTTGGCAACTAAGTCCATTAACAAATAATAAACACATAAAATTGAACAATGCATATTTTATACAACAATTTTATTAACTCTTGGAAACTGTAAATTACATATAGGTTATATAAATTATAATATACTTTACCAATACTTATGTAATATAAACTTTTAAGAAAAAAAATCAAATAAAAAATAAATGGGTAGATATGTACATACAATTTATTTTAATTCATAAAATGAGTCAAGAATCGTTGCGTCCCCGTTTTTTAGCTAACTCCTCTGACTTCGCCTTCAATATTGGGCCGTTGATATTTACGCCTTGCCACTTACAATAGAAAACCATTGACCTAGTGTTTCTTCGACGTCTGGATCCTTCGCCTCGCGTTTGCTTTTGAAAGTTCATGCTTGTACTTCTTGTAATACCAATTCCTCGCTCTGTTGACTTTCTTGTCGTAAAATACGCGATATTGTAGATTTTGGTACACCAGTTATCTCAGCGAGCCGACGATAACTTGTATTAAGTGGCTGGCTTTTTATTTTATCTAGCAAAGCAATTTTACTGGAAAGTGTCATATCATTTCTTGGTATTTTAGGATGGGTTAAATTTTAGAAAAATAAAATCGTCAAAATATATGTTGACTCACTGTTCACGTGCGAGGTGTATTGGTGACTGAATAAATACGCACCAATTTAGACAGTCGTAACGCGCGAGGTGTATTGGTAACTGAATATTATCGGCTTACGTTGCGTCGATCAGCTATGAGACTACACATCATATCAAATTACTGTACATATTTCTTCTTGAGAATATGTTTAACATAATATGTACTGTGATCTTAAATTTGCTGTCCCAATTAAGCGGAATTTTGTCCCAATTAAACAGATAAATTTACTATTGGTTTCTTAGTTCGGTTTCTGTTCTTGGAAATTTGTCCCAATTAAGCGGCTGTCCCAATTATACGGTGTCCCAATTAAGCGGAATCGACTGTATATCAAATTAATAAAATTGTAATTTTTTTGTCCATTTCAAAGTTGTTAACAGATTGTAAAATGTATGGTTTGTTGAATGGAGGGAGTATATGACAATTTTTGAGTAGAGGCGCAAGAGTTCATCACTACCTGGTAGCGTCATTCTCAAAAACAAAACCAACATTATACGTAGATTTAAGTTTATTTGTCTTACAAATACAAAAACGAAATAAAAGGTCAATTTTGAAAATCAAATAATTTTAGGCGAAAATACCCCTCATTGGGCTGATTGATGTGCGTATTAAGTATATAAGGCTGATAAATTTTTCTGACTTAACTGCAGAGGTATGAATTTATACAACCTTTGGATAAATTTAGTTTGAACTCAGAATTTGGGTTAATTGTACCGTCCATAATCAAATTTTAAATTAGCTTCACCCAGATAAGTATCCTTAACTAAATATGCTCATAATGGATTGAAACGAGAATATCTTAAATTTATTAAAACAAAAGAACTAAACAGCACGTCTAACTCATTTATACGTGACGACTTCATATATTTAAACATAGAAGTAGTTTAGCTTTGTTTGACCTGGTATTTTCCAAATTTATTGTCATTTTAAACACTTGAAAAACCATAACAGTTAAAGCCGAGTAATCGAATAAATTATCTCAAATACAATTTGCATAATTATAACTTGCCTAGACCAGAGAAATCTGAATAAAATCAGTAAAAATATTTGAATAAATATCAAATTTAGTCACTTAAAATCGACGATTTAGTTTTGTGAGTATTCAAGACAGGTTATCATTTCCATTTCTTGACAAGATTATCTTAAAATCTCGCAAAAAACATCCTGTGGGATACTGAAGGACACCGAAAAATGTAGATATATAATTAGTCATCACGATGCGATTAGCTCGATTATTGAAATGTAAATTTGTGGTTAAAATATGAATTTAATCTTTTTTAAAATGGTCTGGAGGGGTACAAACCTGAACCGGTGCATTACTGCACGAACTTTACGTCGACCTCAATTGCGACTTTGTTCACGTGCGACTGATCACACTCAAAGAAGGCAATCTTCTGCGGACAGAATAGGGCAGTGCAGGACTCACACCAGCCAAATATTCACCCCCGTTCCTCTGCCCACTAGAGCTACGATACCAAAGTGGCATTCGTTCGCTGGGTGAATGAAATCTTAATTGTTTTTTATTTTAGTGTGATTGCAAGATTTGGCCATCCCATGATCGAAAACTTTAAACGCTGGCATATCAACCGGAAACTTCCTCCTCAAAAAAAGTAAAAATAATACGACTATGACCCGACTTGATGAAAGAACACATACATATAAGGATAAATCCATGAAAATCACCTTACTTTGCAAATAAATCCCAGATACACCCCTGTTCAACAAGGTTGTGTTAATAGAAACGTTATGAATGATTGAGGTATTTGGTATTGTCTCAGAGTGATTCATATAATTTTTTCTAATCAAATAAAAGATGAAATTTATTGAGATCCTAATTACTTCTAATTTAAATGATGGCGTCAGGATGATACGCTTACATGTGCTTACATGTGCGCACGTATTCTCGAATTATATTTAATTTCTTAGGATTGACCTGGTGGAAATAGAATATATTAGGAATTAAGTTATCACTTAAGTTTTAGACAAATGTTAAAAATATTTAATTTATTCATGATTCGGATGCCAATGACTTGTCGAAATATATCTTTTTGGTCGTCAGATAAATCTTCTTGTGTCGATTTTTGAATTTGAAATTAAAAATGAAATTTAAGATTGTCGATTTCTTTCTGATGAAATAACAAAAGATTAAAAGCGTCATAATGATTACCAACACTATCAGGATATAAAAATCTAAATTTATAGAATATATCATACAATTCACTCCATTTTTGTCTTCATATGGTTGATTTTGTGTCTGGAGTTCTGCGAAGAAATCATACAAAAATGTAGGACCTTAAATGAATGAATGAATTTACATAAATTAGTATTTGAAATACATTGGCCTTCACATAAATGTTCAGAATAAGAGCAGATTTCTGTAAATAAGTAATTATACTTGCACAATTTTTTTCGTCGGATCCATCCCCACAGTCGTCCACTCCATTGCATCTGACGTTATTGACCAAGCATTTAGAATTACTGCAATAAAAACCAACACATCTAGATCCTATGATAATTTTGAATGTTACTTAAATAATATTCGTTCTCAGCATTGCTAATGTGTGGGTTATTCTTATTATTTTCTGAACAAAAGCAGAAATCCTCAGATATTATCAGAGGATCACATTCTACTGTGCATATAAAGTTTTGGATGAAAAAATTAGATTCTACTTATATAATATCACACTTTGTTGGTGTAAAACATGAAAATTTAACTGGATAATTCCTGCTAAAATTTTTTTTGATACACGATCCAATCTCTTTGGTGTATTCATATTAATATGAACCAACTGGTCATTTATGATCACGTATAAATGATGATAAATAAAACCAAAGGATGTTATATTGTGAATGATCAATTTAGCCTAAAAATAGATCTAGAAAATGTGATTATCATTAAATATTCAAAAAGTAAACATAACAAAAAAATATGTATAGTCATAAAGATTTAGATGATATCAAGTATAAAAGAGGAACCAAATCTTAAAACAACGATTAATCAGCCTGAAGATTTTCAGCTCTCTGATGAATCGATGAATTAGCTTTTGCTAAAGCAGAAATATGATTATTACGTCATTTTTTTATTTCTATAAATAAAACAGGTTTATTCGGTTTACGATATAAATTATCGTATCTTAACATGAATACTTTTATAAAAAAACATCTAAAAATATTTATATTCAGCATCATAATTTAAATAAATTTATTTAAGTACATTTTCAAGATAAAAATCAGAAAAATTTCTAAATATTACTCATTGTTCTCATATTCTTAAAATCTGATGTTTCCCTTTATGAATTAATATGTTCAGAAATGAAAATTTAAATAATGAAACCATTTTAAAAATTTCTTAAATAATATTTGTTGAATAACCATCATCATGCTCGATGTATGTAAGAGTATTTGGTTCAAAAAACCAATTATGATATTTAATAGTTAAAACATCCATATTTTAGTAAATTTTATCTACGTGGTATTTAAATTGATTCCTTGTGAGTATAATAACATTTATTAAGATAGAACAAATAGATAATTTATCATTTGCTTAATAGAATATACCTATGTGATAAATTGTTAACGAAAATCTGCGAATTAATATTTTTAACTTCGTCTCATTTTGTCTCAAAACATATCAGTCTATTTATATTATGCATTAATGAAACTTTGTATCTAGGGAGTGCAAGTTGACTAATTTGTATCTCGTGATTTAAAATCACATACTAGTCTCATTCACATCTATAAAATGAGGTTAAAACGGTGTTGAATTGCTGATCTCGTCGTTTTAACAAAAAAAGTTACACAACCAATAAATTGTTCTTTATTTTGATCAATAAAAACGTTGTTTTTTTATATTTTCTCCAAATAAAACATAATATTTATTGGCTTTTGAATTTATTCAATTAAACTTTCCCAAATTTTATATGTACATTCCGTTGAATTAAACAAATCATTTGGCAAGGAATTATTGATGAAAGGCAAAAACAGATTTTAGTTTTTTAAGATGGTACCAAATAAATAAACAAAAATATTGAGTACAATGTTTGTAGTTTAATTGGGTTGACGAAAAATTTAAGAAAAAAATCGAAAAAAAAAACGACGGAAGACCGTTTGTCTCTTTATAATTTCGTTGTTAAAAGACCTTTGACATAGGTCTTCATGTGTCTGTAGTCGCCATCTCAATCTTCTATTATTATGGTGGTAACATGATGTAATGGAGTTGAAAATCTCGGACTCGTTTTCGGATAGAGAGCTATTTACATAACCCGTTTATTGACAAAATCCTTCTCTATAGAGTTTAGGAAGGGTGAATACTGCTGCAAATAAGAAATCCCACAACCCTTCCAATTAAAACAGTACATAATATTTTGGAACTTGTGGAATTTAACGTTGTCTATGATGGCATCTCATTGGGTATTCGTCAGATTACTTTTTAAATGTATCCCAAAAAACTGTCTCCTTTGAAGGGTAGGCTGAATATCTAGTTGTAAAACTGCACCGTAACTGTTCATCCCACATCAAACAGATATATACTTAGACTGTTCGTTTAATACTTTAAGAACCACTGTGGTGCCAATCGGTGATCTACTCTTATTTTGATCGCATAAAATAATGACAAGACTGCGATGGTTAGTACGTACTCGTGTAGAATTGTGTTAAAGGTTCTTAAATTTTGAAATTATAGAAAACCAACCAGTATTGTTTCATTTTTTCAAAATTATTTTTCTTAAATTTTTCGTCTACCAATTTAAAAACAAATATATCAAATTGAACTAAAAACCCTGTTAAAGGATCAAGAGCCAATATTTTTTCCCATTGAGATTGATCGTATTACCAGTTTAAGCTAAATCGTAACAATTGTATTTCTTATTATGTAAGCATATTATTACGCCTGTATGTCTGTTTCTAAATTTATCAAATTTTTTATCTGGACTTAAAAATTTTACGTATTAATGGAAAGAAAATTAATGGGATGTTCGTTGTCGAATCAGCTTTTATAGGCTAATCATCTTACTAAAATAAGTAGTCGACAACATTCCCATATCAAGAGCCATCGAGCATTTTCAAATAAATTCATAAAAATCGTGGAAATGGAATCATCAATAGAATTTAAAATCATTTTCATGAACGAAACATGGACAACAGATTTATTAAACATAGAAATGGTATATGATATCGAAATTTCTTTTTAAATCTTGTGAATAAAGATCAAAAAATAAAAATTAAATGCGGTTGAAAATTATTCAAGAAAAGCGATTATGGGAGGTTTACAAACACTTTATCCAGAACATTCAGTTTATTACCAAAATCAAGGATGTCTTGGCCCTTAAATCTGTAATATATTTAGAATAATTATCTAAGATGAATCATAAAATAAAGATATTGACGATCTTAGGGCTCAATGAATCTCAAATTTGATAAAAACTAACCCCTACAATTCATTTTAATAGAATCAATAAAATGAAATAAACCGGAATCGAAACGAATAATAGCTTCTTAAAACCACACAAAATTAATTTTATATTTAACTTGAATTGTTTAACTTGGAAATACGAATGTTGATCATTTATAAGTTCCCTCAAATGTTCCATTAGGGCCTATAGAAGTAAATATGAAAATATCAGCATCGTTTTTTAATTACTAAAGATATACCATATGATTCATGTTCTGATTAGCGTGGAAATAAAATGAATACTATTTGTGAAATTAACCAATAACGAGCCTTAAACATTCGCATCGATGTTACAAATCACAGTATTTTGCATTTTTTGTTGACCATATTATTGGTTAGAATTAAGTTTGAATGAAAATAAAAGAGTGCAAACTACCTTTCTGACAAATATTTCATAGATAGAAGAACTTTTGTATATCAAGAGAGTATTATTATGGAGTAATAATGCGTGGTATCGGTAATCTTCATAAAAAATATATTTCTTGACATTAAAATCCGTGTTTGAACACTTAATTCCATCCATAAAATGATAATGACATAATTTTCTGACTGACGTAAATGAAATTGAACTAGATAATTTAAAATCATCACAGATTATTGGGCGAGTAATGGAAGTCGGTCACATTTGGCGCAAGTAATTTCAAATAATTGGTGTTCAAGTATACTAGGAGTAAATTCTTGTCCTTATCTAGAAGGAATAGAAATGAAAAAAAGTGATCATATATCATTTTAGTGATATCAATTTTGAATCGATAAAGCTCTTTTGCGTAAAATATCTCTTCATTTTCGGTGATTTGTTGGAGCGTTTGGTTGGCATAATAATACAATTCCCTATGAGATAGATCGTAGGTAATCGGAGAATTTAGATTTAATACCGGCATCCATATCTTCTGAAATAAGGTTTTGGGAAAATAATGGCCTTCGCGATCCAATTCACAGTGAAATAAACCATCTGGCAATAAAACGACAACGTAATTGGAATATTCTAAATTTAAGAATGGCCAACCCTCAGCAATACAAAAATCTGCGTATTCGGAACCCTCGTCGAAATCTATTTCTTCAATGTCGCATATATCATAATCCAGCTTTGAAAAGCTAAATCAATTCTAGACATACCCGTTCAAACCCACTATCGGCACTCCGCCAAATTCACACTTATCAGGATGTTGAGTAAGATTTGAAAATGGATCTATTTCGCAATAACCATATTTAGGATAGTAATTAAAACGGCTGATATGAATACGTTTCATACCAATGAAAATCATCATAAGAACAGAAACACGTTTTTGTTGATATTACGGTCTCGCTCTTGTTTTCAATGCAAAGTGAATCCAGCTTTTTCTTAAGATAAGTTTTTTCGGCTCCCTGGTAACAATTGGTACCCACTCTCGGTTGGATCCACTCCTCATATTCGTGTTCTTCACAGTATCGATCTTGTTTAAGGGTAGAATGTACCGAAAATGGTCGAAAAATTGATATGAGTAAGAGTCCAATATTCACCAATAAAACCGAAAACGGACACGAACTCGTTTATTAGATGTCCGTTTTTCACCGCAGAAATTATATTTTCGTTTTCTTTGAATATGCTTTTGTGGTAAAAAGTTTTTCCCTCATTGAAAGAATATATAATTTTTCTTGAATCTATATTGATGCCAAAGATGATTCCACCTCGGTTCAAAACCCTTGTTTGATAATTTAAATATGGAACATGTTTCCAAAGTTTACCACCGTTAAATGACACCAAATAACTTGAAAAAATTTCACGAGAGTTTTGGGGTTCTACGCTTAAAACCGCGATCCATTCTCGAGGAAAATTTAGGTTGACATTAATTTTACATGGAAATTTAAATTTTATATTACACAGCCCGTCGAGGCATGCGGAGCCACCTTCTTGCCTCATTAATGTAAAACGCGTTCCTTCGTTCATGGAAATATGTGAAGAGACTTTGTTCAAATTATCACGTAAATTTGCAAAAATGACTCCTTCTAAATGAGGATGAATTATCACAGGACAGTTTTCTTCAGATGTTTTGGGTGCCAAATCACATGTGGATCTGACAAAGTATTTGTTCCTTTTGAAAGAGGTAAAAAGACAGGTGGAACCTTTATAATCACGCGCTACAATATAGTATTTGTTGTGAAAAGCAACAAATTGATAAACATACTATAATCAACACGTGTGAACTTTTGTTTGAAATAGAGGCGGTAACACCACTCGAGTGGTTCGATAAATTTTCCAGTCAAATATCACCATTTTCAGAGCTGAACTGTTTTTCTATTAGAACGAATTCAAGTACGTCTGAATATACAATTAAAATTGTGGATCGAGACTCGAAATAATGGAGAATTTTTTCATGTTTCATAACTTCACGATAGCTTTTTGAAGCATCGATGATATGCAGCATGTTATTTGCTGAATTTAGAATTTATTTGACCGTGAACAATAATTACCCATGGTAGATCATTTGTGAACACGGCCATTTTAACATTACCAAAAATAAAATCAAAAGAGAGTCCATAATTTCGACTGATATATAATCCGTTTGCTTTCACCTAAGATATTACAAATAAAAAAATATCAATCAGGTTTACTTTTCATATTATCTTAGAATTTTGGTCATTTTATCAAATTCGATTTTAAGTGTCAAGTTTATGATTGACCTTCGCAAAATTATTTCATTTTCCAATTTAATAGTAGAACCAACTCTTGAACGAAGCCCTAGAACCAAAGAAAAGCTAGCATTCTAGTCTTTACAAGATATTCAGTTTACAAAGTATAGTTTCCAAATAAATGTATCCGTGCTTATAGCTCGCCAAAATATGGCTTTGTGATTCATAGAATCTGATATTTTAAAAAGAAGTATTTGGAATTTACTATTACCATGTATTTATCCAATTTTATGTCATAATCATTCATATTCTGGGAGTAGAAAAGGAATTCATATCAATTTCAAAGGCTTTACGCGAAAAATTATCAATTGGGTTCCACCAAGAGTCTATTTTTGTCAGTACGACATATTTTGTGTTTGAGAGGTCGCACAAAATTCTGATCATTATGCTCGGTTTATAGAATTGAATGATAGATGAAAATGAATTGAGAAAAATTCAATATTTGTGGTCAAGGCACGTGAAATGACTATAAAAGAAAATGCCAATGAAAGAATTGAAAGATTTTCCCTATAAACCTGACAATATTGTCCAATTTATTGTATGTAAAAGTTACAGCAAACAATCCATGGAATCCTTTTAGATTCTGGTTGGCGAATACAGTTCATCGTTTCCAGATTAGCTAGAACAGACAACAGTAAACTTTTAAGTCAAATATATGTAACGTATAACATTTTCTATGCTTATTAGTTAACAATATTAATTAATAGATGTTTATCGTGTCTAAATGAGCACAAAGCTAAAGCCTGAACTCTACTGAGAATACTCGCAAACATGTTCTGAATTTAATTTACATTTATCCATGCATGAAAGAGTTTATTTGATTCTGTAGTTACACCTAAATACTTATTTCCATTTTATTCTCACTCCGACATGTTCAAAAAAGTCCATTTCTTACGTTTTAAATTTAATTGACACTTAATATTCGACCAAA
Organism: Thelohanellus kitauei; assembly: GCA_000827895.1. Classification (NCBI taxonomy): domain Eukaryota; kingdom Metazoa; phylum Cnidaria; class Myxozoa; order Bivalvulida; family Myxobolidae; genus Thelohanellus; species Thelohanellus kitauei. The sequence goes on from JWZT01003741.1 coordinate 415,571, forward strand.
GATGTGTTGTGGTTGCAAACCCAGCATCACATTCATATGATTTATACTGCATAGTTGTAGAGTTGTGAGAGGAAGTTTTCAAAAAAGATAAATGGGAAAGAAGTAAAAATTGAAGATTATTTAGTTCATTTCGAATCTTTTAGAATGAAATCATCTACACCTCAAAACCTAGTTGTGAAACAAAAAGAGGGCGAAGTAAACATTTAAAATGAGTTTTGATATTTGTAACAATAAAAATCAGCAATTTTATGGTTTCGTTTTGTAAAATAAACCAACATCGCTAATTTTCAAAAATTATTGGACATACCAGGAAGGGTTTTAAAAACTAATATTCGAGCTTGAAGCTACGAAATGAGGTTAATTGTATTAACACTTTCATCATTGTGTGTGATTGTCGACGGTTTCAGTTTTGGGGAAATTGAACATTCCCGATTATAAATATTATTAAAATACATCCAACACGTATATAAAAATCCAGGTTAAGAACGATGGAATTATATAAAAATACCAATCTATTTATATCATTTATTCTTATATTTTGATGCCCAATTAACGGAGGGCTCAAAAATGGCTCATAAAAATCAACGACGGAAACAGAGATCTACTGAATGTCTAAGGTTCTAAGTATGTTTTTTATAACTATATCCTCTTGATTTCGTTGTTTTGAATGTCTGAGCCATGATCAATCCAAACGATTTCGATTGGTACCCACATTTTTACCATTTATAGACCAAACTTAAAAAAAGAGGATTTGAAAAATATTTATCAGACTGAGCTTTAACCTCAATTGCATGAATAAACAAAGGGTCAATCAAATCCTTCATTGCTAAAAAGGGTCAATCCAAGAGATGAATTGGATTAAAATAAACAAAAATGCATATTTTAGGTTAGCGTTCTGAACATTAAATATTTGGTTCTAAACAATCAATCATGACTTTGATTTCGATTTTACATACAAAAATCCTATAATATCTGTGAATATTGTCAACTATATGCCTTTTAAGCACTTAAAAACGGTTTTTTAAAAACCATTTTCTTGGGAATATCAATTTAATATAAAAATGTATTGATGTAATCTTAAGCCATTTGAAACGTGTGAAATCAAAAGTTTACGATCGAGTATAGTTTACCACGAAATAAGTGATAATTATATCCCATCGCATCCGTTACAAAATATCCAGGTGGTGTATACTTTTGATTTTTTGGTCTTTGAAAATAAAAATGCACCTGTTAGTCGGATATACAGCGATTTAGTTTATAATGTTATGAAAGTAACACAACTATAATATTTTACTATCTATCCTTTTGTAAACCAGCGAATAAATTCGAAATCCATGCATTTCAATTATGCGTTTATTGTAATTTCATTCTCAGAAACTTGGCTCAATCATCTGACAATCAAGAATTATTCCCAAATATTACAGAGAAATCAGTTTATGAACCTATTTATTTTGTATTTTCTGTTTGACAATACCTCTTAATTATTTGTTGAAGATTTAGGAGAAATAATAAATTCGTTAAATCCAATAAAATTAAAACTCTATTGATTAGACTTATTCTGAATTTTCAAAATTAAATAATGGCCGAAGTTCAAGACAGAAGTGACAGCATAATTCGAATTTTCTCAGACTTAATTTTTTAAAACTTTTGAACGAAATAAAGATGATTAAATGTAGAAATCATTTCTTTTTAGGTTCGTCTAAAATTATGGTTTTTTGACTAAAAAGATATTGAACAGGCTCATCAAAGAATATTGATAAAAAACTTTTATATTCAGCTGAATGTGGACACGAACTGTGAATTGAGAGACAAGTTAGTTTTTATTTTGATCAAGTATATGCGAAGCTTTGAGGATCGAAAACTAATTTTGTTTCGGGTATGATAACTTGAGAGTTTGTACCAAAACGACATTAATGTTTGGTCATTTTTCATTTGTTCGTGTAAAAACAACATAACAACATTTAAGTGAGCCTAAAATATGTGAATCGGATCTTTTTAATCAAAACTGTGCACTGTGGCTAGTTGAGATAAGTTGTATAACAGTGAACGAAAACATCACAGAGCTTTTTAACCCTGAAATCAGTTCGTTAAATGTGCCTGAATCATGAATGATTGAAACAAATATTGTCGGAGGTTAGAATATGAGAAAACAATCTTACGTCATTTGGTTTTGGAATAAGCTTTAATATGAAGGCTGTTCTAGTCAGATGCGGGAAAAGCTTGGCATTTTTTTCGAACGAGTGAATATTCCACTCCATAAGATTTCTATCAATATACAGGAAGGTGGCATTGATTTCAGAAATACAAAACATATAATTTTTGACTGCGATCACGTGGGAAATATAAATTGGATGGTCCTTAATACGTATTTGATGAGGGTTCAAAGTATTTCCGCCATCAGTTGAGACATATAAAATTGGTTTGGATGTGTTGAAATGCAGATTTATACTGTAGGTGATAATGAAAACCACTCCCAGGTCATAAGAATTAAAATAGGTTCTCAAATAATGATTTCCATCTTTGTACATTTTCTTGTTCAAAAAACGGTTACATATGTATAATTAGGGACAAGTTCTGGCGGTGGTTCAATAAATTCATACCCTTCTGCATCCTCATTTTCGCAGTCGGCATCAGTTCTGAGTAATATTACCAAGATTATCAAAATTATATTATATTCCATTCTCAGAATGCATTCATGGAAATTAAAACTGAAAACATAATTAGCACTCATAATAGATTGATTTTCTAAAATAGGTAATAATTTATAAACATAATCAGTCACAATTTTATCTTCAGGCGTTCCAATTATTTGTGCAATTTCGAAGGTTAACCAAAATGGAGAATAAATGCATCGTCATTCTAGCACCTGTAACGTCGTCAAATCCAAATCTTAACTGAGCGCCAATTAGTGTTATCTTAAGTAAAAACAATAACTCAAAATGATATGTGGCATATTCATGATTTTAAATATGCTTTGCAAAATTTATCAATCTCAATGAAAACGATTAACGGGTATCGTTTATTTGTCATCCGATATGATAAAAAATCCAAGGTTTGCATCAGCCAACCGAATGAATGACTTACAGACGTCGAGGCTTCATGAGGCTGACTACTAGGCATATTTATGCGACTTTTTTAATTGTCAATTTTCGTAAACGGATTTAATTTCTAAATAGCCTCCACATACTTATAGATGGTGTTAAGTTTTAAAAAATTTTGAATTTTCTGTTAATTTTCAGAGTTTAAAATAAAAATTAACATATAAGCACGTAGAAAACACAAGGTTTTGGATAATCAACCTTTTAGGTCATCTGTTGTCAAGTAGAATTTTAAATAAAATATTCTGAAGATACTTGGATGAAAATTATTCGGCATTAACAAATTGACCGCCATTTCAAAATGAAATATATGAAATTCTGCATTCACGTGTTCTATTTGTATCAGACCATTTAGTATGACATGCACAATGAACCAGTAATTATTCCTTTGAACTTTTAAACACCGCATAGCCTGATTAAGACTATGAGGTGTCCTTTTCGGTGAGTATAAACAATAGAAGAATAGGCCATTTCGAAAATTTATCGACGAATGCTAAAGATTATGGAAGCATATAGATTAATAGAACATCTAATTATCAATCAGTCTAATAACTTCTCATTATCTTGAGTAAAATACAGATAAATTTTAAATATAAATTCATTTTTAACACAATCAAAGAAAATTGAATTGCGTGCTAATGTTTCCAAAAATATATTCATTCCAATGAATGATCGTTCTTATACAACATGAATATCTTATTGAAGACCCAAAGAAATGTGAAGGGTAATATATTAGCGTGCACGGCAAGGCAATGAATGTGAGTAAGTATCAAACCTTTTGATTTTCTAAAGGGTTTAAGGGTCAGGTTTACATGCGCATACGCCATAAAGGTGACTCATTTGTAGAGATGTTGGTCATTTTAGTTTCGACAACGAGAATCATAAAAAAATTAAGGATTTTGATATTAAATTTAAGTTGAGCTGATTTTGCCTATTTATAATTCTTATAACTATCGAAAATAGAAAAAGAATCCTGGAAACAATCTTATGCGATAAATTTTCGTTCCAACCATATATCAAATTCTTGATTTTTTAGTTTAAAAAGTAAAATATTGGATCATAAAATAATTATTCTGTTTTTTTTCCTATCTTTAAAGTTTCTTTTAGGTGATTCGGCACTTGAAGGCCTGAAACCAATGAACAAAAGAGAATTTCAACTGACCATATTTAACTGGGTTTCCGATAAAATAGAAATTTCAGGTTAATCATGACTTTTGTAAAGCAAAAAATGCGACCCGACTCCATATACGAGTTGCCATTTTTCAAACAAGATTTATGCGAACGGACAGGTTATATTGTAAGATAAAAACCATAGCATACTCCAACCTTATATATGGAGCATGTCAGGATCAACTAAGATCTTACATTAACTTGATTAGGTGATTTTCAATCGTATTATGCACCCAGATAATATTGTAGCAACGTTTTGTGAGAACAGGATGGAGTTCAAGGGCTCTTGTATTATATCTTCCCACAGTTCTGAATATACTTTCAATGCACAAAGTAAAGGAATTTTTTGGGAATCCCTTTCAAGCATAACATTTTAGCATTGACGAGATTTGCGATATCTCACAGACAAGATAATCTTTTATCGAGTGTATTATTTGAAATGGATATCCCATGGTTCTATTTTTAAACATCAAGGAATAATCACGAATGAATATTTGAGTTCATGTCATTACCGGTTTTCCAATCGAAACCGTGAACGTTGATAATCGAAACTGTGAAACGTGGTAATCAGTACGGGGATTTTTTTCAATTCGAGTATATTGAAGGATTGATTCCCAACTATACATTAATAATTTAAATTGATTTAAGGCATCGTTTCTGACACCCTCCAACATTATTTCCTACACGCAGAAAGTTTTTTCCAGAAATGCTTGAATCTGAAAGATACACCCAGAGAGTAACAAGATTAATTTTATTTCAATCATGTTATGTTGCTTATTCGATAAATATTGCTTTTGATTGTCAGGGTTGGTGTTAATGGTTTCCAAACCAGGCTTCACTAATTATTTTAAACAGAAAATTGAACGTTCTAATTGAACTGCTACCCTAATAATAATTATAGTCGAATTTTGTCAAAAACGATGTTTGAAGCCGTTTCAGTTACTCATGTATAGTTGAAAATCGTTCCTTCAACATACCGGAATTGACAAAAATTCGCCATATTGATTATCACGTTTCTGGTTAATCTCGTGGACTCCATTATTAAATGATGGAACAAAACAGACTAGTCTTAGAGAGTGTTAAGTCAGAAAAAATAGGCTATGTAAAGATAGACCAACAAACTTTGAGCTAATTCATGTCCCTACCTTATGTTCTAATTGAAAGCGAAGGAAATTATTTACTAAAAATGTAGTTTGACCCTGAGTCGCATTTCATTAATTATTGCTGTATTAGATCCCCTGATCGCAATTTGTTCAAATTAATTTTTAAAGATCCTTCTTTTTAAACTGTGGTTTATTTGGATGTGGTCTAACTGCATATGTGATTAAATTCCTAAAGCTGACGTCCTGCATTGTTTGCATTTGGTTCAAATTTTTTAAAATAACTAGTCAAACACCTTTACACTACCGAAACTTTCTGCTCTAAAGTACTAAAAGTTGTGTGAGAAAAGTTATTTATCATAAAGTAATAATCTAAAAATTTAGCTTTCTTCTTCTTTAGATTTCTGATGATAAAAACACGTCAAATACTTTCTCCTGAATAAACCTTCCACCAAATATTGATAGTAGTCATTTTTGAGTCCACAAATACAAATCGTATAAAACTTTTCTCAGAGAGGAATCGTTTCAGGCAGCATCAAAATGATTAAAAATTGTACCCGGAGTGTTAATTATAGGGACATATTCCATTTAATAATTTACAATTTTTTCAATGTAGCAAATAAAAATTAACTCTTCATCGGCAATCAATCGAAAAGAATGAATCTTCTACCTTTATAGAGCTAGTTTATTATTAACTGTAATTGAAATTCGCGTTTCTGACACTCCTCCGCATGTTAAAAAAAACAATTTTCCAACTTGATTTCAATACCGTTGAATGATCAAAAGCCGTCAACATTTCGACCTGAATTGAAAATAAATAATTACTTTTGACACTTTCGATTTCCAATGTTATATTGATTTCGACAATATTTATTGAGAACGCGCCTTTGTATGCCGAGGTTTGAAAAATTTTTGACGACTTTGAAAAAAGTGTTTTTTAAGACTCAATAATTGAAACCGAATTTTGTAGGAACACTTGAAAAATTTTTTCACTAGCTCCCCCGCATAGTATGGCTTTCAATGTTAATAAAATTCAGCCTATCGACTGCTAATATCATAGTAGCATTTAGGCCTTTTTGGGGAACCAATATAGGATTTGTAATTGTTCTCTTTTTCCGCAGTGCCCGAGTAGCGCAACATAAATAGGAAAAAACCATTAGTTTTGTGCCTATTAACCTAGTTTTTTTGCAGCAAAACAAAATCTATTTATATTTTGAGTCTTAAAAAATACATTTTTTTAAGCCCTCAATTATTTTAGTCCAAACTGTCATGATTTTTACAAAACCAGATAGGTAAGCTGAAAATAAAGAGTCCAAAATTAATGATTTATCAATACAGACTGAACCAACGTCTTGCTATTCAACCACCTAATTAACTCATGTTTTAGTTTCACTCCCAAAGAATTCTATTTTGTTTTGCGCACCTATAGACATATTAATGAAATAATTTTGTACATCTGTTATTTTAATTTTGAAAACCATTTACCTTAATGTAATAAGCCTATTCTAGCTTTTCGAATCCCTAATATTCGTTTTCAATACTTGTATTGAGAATGGGGTTGAATGTACATTTTTCAGAAAGTTATCAATCTTTTATTACTTTTAATGTTATTTTTGGATAAATGAAGGTCAATTCAGAATGTTCATACTTCAACATTCTAAACCTCAAAAAACAAGCTAGATAAGAAAATCTTAAAGCATTTTTCTGATTTCGTGATTTCTTATTGGTTCAAAACCTAAATCAAAATTTCAGGCGAAAAAACAACTTTTCGAAATTAATCTTATCTATGATTCTAAGAGCTGGTGTATGTTAATTTTGAATGTAGAGTATCAAAGCAAACTATATGAAAGTTTATAAAAATTTAAATAACTAAGTGATTGCACGTGCAGAATCGCTATAAAATGTTTGATTATTCATAGATTCTATTTTTGATGAAAATTGTGCAGGTGTACAATAAACACCGCACAAATATGCAGTTTTCAGATCGTCACATAAAACAAATGTTCTAATGAGAAATCACCCTTTATGCAAATAAAATAGTGTAAGGAGTCAGAAATAAAACCTGTGCCAACTTAAGCTGGACGTAAGCCACTGATTTTCACTCATTACACATATTGAACTCTATCGATGATATAAAAATACATAGACCAAATTCAAAAATTTTAATCGAACGGGTTCATCAGGAACTTTGATTGGAAGTTTCATAGAAATCTATAATGATTCGAGCTCAGTTTCTCTCGATTTCAATGAATCAAAAAATGGGGTAGTTTAAATGGTTCCAGTGTTCGATACCACAATTTTTACGATAATTTCACGTTAGGGTAACCATTTTAAGTTAAAAATACGATTTCATTCTTATAAGCTTTTCTATTCTGGTCTCATCTAATTAAGTACGCCAGTTTATCACGATGATATTGATTTGATAAGTTGGTTGCGGAGAAATTATCCTGGTTCGTCATAGTATTGTCTTATTGCTTAGAAACGAAATTTATTCCTGTCTGCCGGAAAAAACGACTTAGGTCAACATGAGGGAAAATGATTATCATAAACTTCATAACGTGGCTGAAGATAATGCTACCACGTTAAACATTGACCATGAAAGCCTACTGCTTTTCACCCCGAATATGACAGTGAAAATCGACTTCAAAAGTATCGTATACAAAGTTCAAGTCAATAAAAAGAGTAACTAACTTTACGACACAGAAAAAGCGATACTCAACGAAGTTACTGGCACCATATTCCCAGGAGAACTCACTGCCATTATCGGACCGTCAGGTTGTGGTTTTTATAACCCAGGTGCTGGAAAAACAACACTACTGGACGTGTTGGCTGGATACAAGTTTGTTAATATATAAACCAGGAGGAGCATATCATCTGGTGTGATATTAGTGAATGACTACATCAGAAATGAGGAAGAATTTAGAAAATGCTGTGCCTATATCATGCAAGAGGATGCGATGCTCCCAAATTTGACTGTGTTGGAATCAATGATGGTAAGTGAAATATGTCAAATAAAATGGATATTTTTGTCTGGTGAGTCACCCATGGTTTCTTGCTAGTTTAAACAACGCCGTTACAAAATCTTTTCACAAGAATCTTTTGCTTTATAAGTTAAACCACCAACACTTGTTTTTAATACTTTTATGAAGTCCATGTGATTTTAACCCTTACTGAGTAGCCTTCTTTAAGTTTGAGAGCAAAAGATCATATGGGCGCCAAAACACCTTTTTCGTTCATTTATAAAATTAACATTGACATTATGTGATGATGGTGTGCAAGTTATAAATCCTTCCCTCAAAATGAAACGAGGCTGCGTTGAAAGTAAATAAACTCGGTCCATCATATTTTTGACCTGAAAATCTTCAGTGCAAAATAAGAGAAATGCTTAGATCCCATAACAATCTAGGTGAATAATTCTTTGACTTTATTGGAAACCTTTATAAGACTCTTGTTGGCTAACTCTAGTCATATTTTTGGGTTTAAAGATGAAACCAGGAGGACAAAAATCGCCCCCTCATATAAGCTCACACTTATATGAGTTTTAAAATATCCAAGCTGTATTTCAACTTCTCTGGATGATTGAAAGTAAAATTCACTAAAGAATATAATCAGTATTTTCAGTCCGAAAATACAAACAAGTTACATTAGTCCTGTTTAATATACATTTAGACTTAGCATATCCTAAGATCAATCCCATCTATTAAATTTCGATTTATATGCTTGCTGTTCATTTGATCGATAATTATATTTACAATATAAATTTCGTAATATTGTTTAGGTGAGTGCAAATTTGAGGTTCGACCCCACATTTGAGAGTCATTCTGAGAAGAAGGAACGGGTCAACGAAATACTTCAACATCTTGGGTTAGAAGACGTGGCATCGTCCTATATATGTGACCTTTCGGGTGGTCAACGAAAACGAACTTCTATCGCCTTGGAACTAGTCAGTAACCCACCAGTTATCTTTCTCGACGAACCTACCAGGTTTGTCATTGATTCACTAGTGGTCTTGATAGCCATTCAGCGTTTCAGTGTATAAGTTTGATGAGGTCTCTTGTGAAGCAGGGACGGACCATTTGTTGCACCATTCACCAGCCGAGTGCTAGACTCTTTGAACTCTTTGACAAAGTATGAGACAATTTCATAGGTAATCGTTATGGGAAATGGTCAGATCCTATATTCGGGTTTGATCGGCAACGTAATTAACTACTTTGCAAATCTCGATATCATATGCCCAAAATATCATAACCCTGCAGATTTTAGTAATTATTCTCACTTTAACAAGTTCTGGAAGTCACTTCTGGATATTATGGAGTCAAAATTGAGTACTTGTGCGAAAAGTGGCGCTATATGTCCGAAAGTTCTGTATATGAAGAAACGCCTATTGCTGCAATGAACGAAAGTTCTTCATTACTCTCGCCTCTACCTGCATCTTCATACAGATCGTCTTACAGAAGTTTTCTTTCGTTAATATAGTTGGTACTGGCAAAGAGCTTAACATGATCAAGCGTTTTGTTACAGTTTTTACGCGTCACCTCTTGCAAGTTTGTGTTAATTAATAAAGTTCGTAATATTAAGTCAAAGATCACTACGAGCCACTTTAAGAGACAAGATGTTCACGTATTTGAGATTGGCCACTACCATTTTGATGGCTTTACTCTTGGGCTTGTTGTACTACAAAATAGGAAATGACGGGTCAAATGTGATCAATAATCTTGGTTGCATTTTCTTCACACTCATCTATCTCATTTTTATCTGCCTGATGCCGACGGTTTTAACATGTACACATGGCCTAACCCAGTTCCGATGGAGAAAACCGTTTTTATCCGCGAACACCTCAATAATTGGTACAACATCAAGGCTTATTATCTTGCCAAAACGTTTTCCGACCTACCATTTCAAGTAAGTTGGAAATAACTCAGATTTTGCTGCCGATTATATACTGCCTTATTATGTACTACATGAGTGGTCAGCCTACAGATTTTCGAAGAACTTACTATTTTATACAAGTCGTGATAATGGCTGTACTCGTGTCCCAGTCTATTGGTCTAGTTTTGGGCGCAATAGCCCCTAATTCAGAAGTATTTGTAATTTATATAAGGTTGCTGTGTTTGTGGCTCCTGTTTCAGGAATACCTTTGTTACTTTTCTGTGGATATTTTGTCAGATTCAGCGTGATACCGATATATTTCCGGTGGTTTACCTACGTTTCCTATGCTAGATATGCCTGGGAAGGAGCAGTTTTATCCATCTACGGGAATAACAGGGGAAATTTAGAGTGTAAAATTTCACCCTGCATGTTCAACAACGGCGAAGAAGTATTAAAGTTTTTGGATATTTCTGAAGATGCCATGGGAATCAAAAACTTTCGGTTAACGTTTTGTATCATAATGATGGGCCTATTTTTCATCATCCTCAGACTCTTAGCTTATATTATTCTACGAGCAACCATTAGTAACCGAAAGAAATAAACACTATTCGTCAAGTTCATTTAATTTTGTTTTCGAAGATTCTAAAACCCCGACCTTTTCCCAGTGTTTCGACCTATTTAAAAGAGGTTTTACTTTCTATAAAATACCACCACGCATAAAAATGTGCCCATGAGACACGAAACGAAACACGCAATGATCATTGCTGAGTAGATCGACATATACGCTGTTTGAACGACGGACTACTTTGATTTCTGTTCAAATTGTCTTTTCGTATGATGAGTGATAGTTTAGAACCTTCGTCTGGGCGAGTGGCATTCAGTACCGAGCAGGCGAGTGGATCTGTACATGAACTTCCTTGGCATGTTCCGTTTCTATGTTAGCTGACGAATAACTTGAACGACACCATGTTACAATCCCTGGAGGCACAGCATAATGATATACAGTCCTCAATGCTTTCCACCATACCCAACAGCTTGGTTGAGTTACTTGTCTGTATTTTGGGTATGAACGAACGTCCAGTGATTATTTCGCTGTGTGCAAGATCAGATTTTTTACACCCCAGTGTGTTTCTCAATGATAGTCCAATTTCTAATGACTCATTTTCTCCTACCATTAATTTCTGGCAATGATTGGGTAATTCTGACGAATACCAAAATATGGAGGAAAAATAAATATGAACTCATGCTACGTAAACTTATTTGATTACATGATTCAACGAAGCATCAATCCAAACAATCATTTATTATCAAGCGTCCTTTTAACTCTATTTTTCTTAAATATTTTGCTACTCAGAAACTAGTATTGACTGAATCTATCAATCAGTTTAACTCCAAAAAACTCCCTCATGTCATTTTTTGTCCTCTTAACGATTTAGCTCATATCCATTGGAGCGATTAGATTCAACTATGTTTGATCAAGCGTCTAAATCTTCTGAGATGAGGTCCAGAACATTTGTTATCTTTACTGGTGACCCTGTTGTCATTTATTAACCCAACTATTCCAACAGCAATGAAACCAAATGAATTCTGATTGTTGTGAAATTGCCCTGAGGAATATAAAAAGAGTGGGGTTTATTCAATTCCTACGAATTCCTTGCAGACATAAATACATATGGATTTTCTACCAAATAAATGACTTTATGATCCTTTGCCAATTTTTGCTAAAGTGCCGTCTATTCGTGGGCGTAGATGAATTAACAACTACCCTGATGTATTGCCTACACTTTTCTCTATAATTATTCTGGTATTTGTGCTTTTTTCAGTATTTTCAACATCGATATTCCTGATTATATTTCTTTACAATATATTTTCATCCATTCTAAATAGCCTAAGTTTTGATTGAAATGTTATATCGGACAAATATTTAATTTATAATGTTTAAAATACACCAGAGATTTAAAGCGGGTGGTTTGAATATAAAATAAATCTCTCGTGACATTACATTGATCTAAAGTCAGCTTTTGGAGTCATCTTTTTTATTCTTCTTAGTATGATTAAATTTGTCTGTTCCATTGCATTTATACACACTTTTTTAATGCCTATAGTCTGAACAAATCCAAACCATGATAACCCAGAATAATTAAAAAGAGTTCATCCATTGTTACTCAGAAAATTTAGATCGACCTAAAGATAAAATAACTACTTAAACTTATTTATGAAAAGCATAGTATCATTTTAATCCGTTTCAGTTTATTTAATGATCTGTTCAATAAGGCTGTCAACTGAAGCTTATAAATCGACTTAAAAGAATTGTGTATGTCGAAAACCAGCGTTGATTTCAAATAATGAATACGTATATTACTTTAAGACGAAATAGCACGTTGAATTGCAAGTTAGAAAATACAGAAAACCGCTGAGCGGCAAATTCGTAGATATGCATATGTGTATACTTTTTATTATGCTTGAGTGAAGTAATTTAAGATTTTTTATTGTCATCTTAGTATGAGATCACTAAAACTACTAAAGCATGTAATGTAATAACATTGCATAATCAACGCTGTCAAAAAGACTGCGTCGTTAAATTATATTCACCTAGAAAGAGTTTCGATCTTTAAACAAGAGAAACAATCATGTTTTACTCATTTAAACACTTATGTTCATGCATTATCAAGAATAGCTATTCTAAATTAAATTATTGTGTTTTGAATATTTTAAAGATAAAATATCTCATTTGGGATTGAAATAATCTGGCTAAGATTTTACTTATTAAAATATAAAATTTAAACGATATTTCATCCCTATTTAAGCTTTCAAATGCAGAAATTTTAAATATAAGATCCATAATTTTGGAAACGTTAATATCTTCGCAAATGAGCTTATAATTATTAATTTAGTTCAACTGTTTAAGAATAATCAAATATTGGATAATTCGTCTATCTGCATGTGAATATTTGATTTTGCTCAAAAAAATACAATTTTAAGATCATAGATAGTTACGACTGAATCTCATGAAAATATTTTAGAGCTGAAAAGACATTTTTCCTTTCCTTAAGTTCATGAGAATAAGTTCTAGAGGTTATCTGACAATTATTTTGGAGCTTAAAACAAATACAACGCTTTTGATTCACAAAAGCTTTCGGATATGTTATATTTTCGTCAAATTTATCATAAAAACCAAATGACATGAAACTATGTGTTATTAATAAACCAAAGGCTCTAAAAACGGTAAAATGAGCAAGAATTAATGTTTAATGTGATTAGAAATGGAATAAAATATATTTCAATCCGATTAAACCGATTTAAGTTACGTAAAAACGATTCCAATCGATTGTTAACTTGGGATTTTTCGCATCCATTCCTCAATGGCTGGAATTAGAGAAGTAGAAAAGTACGTCCCAACAAAAGATGCTACCCTAATGTTTCAAAAACCTATGGTTTGTTCTAAATTTTAATGTGAGCTTTTCCAAGAAATATCTGGGCTATCAGCCTCAATCTTGTGGTATGGTTTGGGAAAGGTTGTTTTTTACCTCACATCAGCAGACCAGATATGCTGGGGCTCTTTTTAAAAGGTTCTTGATTTTTTCTTACAAGATTTGCAAGCTTGCAGCTTCTTCAACAGCTAAAGATCGAAGATCAACCAACAGATTTTCCAATCTATGAACTTCCAACACCTCCTGAACCCCAAAATTTTGACATGAAGGATATTCTAGGGGAAAAGTATTCGAATTTCACAAAAGGGAAACATGGCCTCATTCAACTATTCGTGACTATAGAGATGCTTATTTGTACCAACGACAATTTATATAGATCAAAAAAAATTACCCCTACTCAGGTGGCCACTCGATTGATTCATTTATGCAATACTGACACGATTAAAAGTTACAACGCGTTGGTTGAAATCAAACCAGAAGAGGTCCTTGAAGTAGCCCATACACTAATTAGTCTGCCAAACTTTCAACTGAACGATATGAGAAGGGTACTTCGCTTTCTGTGCTTGATGGTGTTCCATTTTTTGTTAAAGAACATATAAAGATGGTAAGACGATGAACTTAACTCGAAAAAATACAAGGTTTACATTGGTGTGTATGGAGAAGGTGTCATGAGTGACCGAACCGCCTTCTGTGTTCAAAAACTGATAGACGCCGGAGCCTTGCTGATTGGAACAACATCTATGCCTCAATTCGGGACGAATGCAATCGGGTTTAACACATCTCCGTTTAAAATTGTCATGAATTTAGAAAGCTATCATCTCCAAAAAACGTTTGGGACAACCAACATTATGCAGGTGGAAGTAGTTCCGGAAGCGGGATAGTTGTAGCCCTTGGTTTGTGTCCATTTGCAGTTGGATCTGATTCACTAGGCTCAATTAGGATACCCTCTGGCTGCAGTGGTATTGTTGGCCTCAGACCAACATTTTCACGTGTTTCGAACTCAGATTGCTCTGAAGTATGGACCGAAGATCCATTTCAAACCATAGGACCTATGGCTAGTTGTATTAGAGATGCTGCTGCAATATACCTCACGATGGCAGGGCCTGATCCGGGCTTTAGCCAAGGTTTACATCAACCCCCTCTTCAGCCTCCTCTTTTTTCTGAATTCGATCTCAGTAAAATTAGGTTTGGATATTATAGCGACTACTTATCTGTATATTATAAGTCAATATTTAGAATGCTGATCCAAGCCAACTTTGTTCTTTCGATGAAGGTTAGTAATTTTTCAGTTAATTTTAACGTTGAAGCTTATTACAGCTATAAAAAGGGTTTTAAACTTTTTTGCTGACTTTAACATTTTCTATACGATTTTTAGTGTGTTTAATGTGTCCAAACCAGCTTTATCAATTTTTAAGGCACCTTGACAGAGCTTACTTCATAATTATTCACTTAAATCATTGCATTATGTTCATCCGTTTCTAAAATTAAGATACTCAACCGAATAACTTACAAGATTTTTGCTGTCTCTCCCCCTCAAGGCCGGATAATACTTTAATTTACACGAAATGTTCTTCACCCAACATATGTACGTATACACTCAACTCCTGCTGATTGCACAACCTCGGGACTTGGAAAAACATGCACTTAATCGGAGTTGACTGCATACGCAGGCTTAAATCTAAAAATTATTCAAAAAAACCGTGTAAAATTAAAACAGTGTGAATAAAGTACCTTGTAAATCGAGGGATAGGTGTACTATAAATATTAATAATAAATGTTGAATGATGTTCTGAAATTCAAGACTCCATAAAACCTTCTATATGCCAACGTTATGTTTGAAAGGGCCTAAATAGATCTACTATTTTATATAAAAGGAGTTTAAGTTTTTTGCTTCAGCATCTATTTTATTGTTTTTCTAAATGTATATTTAGTTGAATAAAAGCAAGTAAAATCAATTCCGGCTACCGGGGTTCTCTTTCAAAATCAACCACTAGCATTATATTGGGTTTTATAGTTCAATTAGGTGGACGAAAAATTTAAGAAACAATAGAATTGAAAAAACTAAAAATTTTTTTAGTTTTCTATAATTTTAAGTACCTTCTCACATATGTTTATATATATATGTATTAGCCATCACAATCTTCTCGTGTTATGGTTGCTAGCTATTCTGTCATGGAGTAGAATACCTCAGACTCATTTTCGTGTCTATGGCTATTAACATAACCCTTCCACTTTGAAAATAGCTCTTATATCGGATATCAGAAGAGATAATGTAGTGGTAAACTAAATATGTCAATACCCTTCGTTTTAAAGCAAGCCAAAATTTTTGAGGCCTTGTGGAATCATACGTTGTTCATGATAGCAACGCAATGAGTGTTCACCAGATTGTATTTTTAGATATATCCCAAAAAACTTTGGCAGGTAAAGAGTCGTCGGTTTATTTCTAACTACGTCTTTACCGTATCTGTTCATTCCACAACAAACAGATATATTATTATAAAGCATATATGGTACTCTTAGAACCGCTGATTTACCTATTGGTGATTGACTTTTTCTTTGATTTCATGAAATCGTGAAAAAACAAGACTGCGATGGTCAGTACCGACACAGACCTATATAATAAGGTCATTATACAGCCGAATTATTGAAAAACAAATAGTATTCCTCCGTTTGTTTTTTCGATTTTATTTTTTCTTAAATTTTTTGTCCACAAAATTGAATTGCAAGAATACCAAATTGAACTTAAATCTTGTATTTTTTTGTGCACCTTACAATTCATGGTTTATCATAACGATAGTATGGAACCTCTGAATGATATTTGCTGAATGTTGACTTTTTTGTTGAGCGTGATGTCAACAATTGTTATACGAAGAATGAGTGAGAAAAATCGTCTGGTATGCAAAAATATCGTGAAGAATAACCATGAGTTGTGAGGTATGCAATAGGTGTCGTCATTGTGATTGATATTGAAAGTTACGGTGGTTGACATTGAATTAGAAACCAGATAAGCGCATGATCCGCTGAAGCTCACGCTTTAGACGGGACCGGAGACCATGCATTTACCCGGGTTTAAATTATAAGATGTTGTTGTTAATTAAACACAAATTTTGATAAAATCATTAATAAACCCAAATTAGTTGTACTAGTTTTTATCAGAAACCTTAAAAATAAGTGAAACAAATGAAATTCCAATGACACTGGCGTAGATTTAAAATTTTGAGAACTCTCACACGTATGATAATTATTTACCCGGTACGTTGTTGCGTCGCTTTGCTAAAACACTATTTTTAATAACTCTTAGTCTCTCTGTCATTTCAGTATGTACAGTTCATGCTTTTCTGGTTGAAATTCAGTGTATAGTATTTGAAGCGACGGGTATTGCGGTGTTGCGTTTGATATCCACATCGATGGGTCATTCTGGTTAAGTGCAAGTCGTGGTCTGGTCCAAAAGACCGTAAACTTTACCGGGTTCGACTTTACTTATTTTTTATAGAATTTAATGATGAGTGTGTCGATTAAGTATGAAAAGCTTGAGCGAGCTAATCCATTTTAAATAATCTTTAATATAATACGCGAAAAATATAAACTTTATTTTATTGGAAGTACAATCGTGGCGAATTTCCAAATAATCGAATTTTTTTGAACTCTCTTTCAGTGTTTGATTTATTTATAGCATTATTAACTCATAAATAATTCTAAATCAATGATCGGAAACTAGAAAATCCCAGGAAGTATTTAGGCATAATCGTCTAATCTTTTTGATTAAAACATTTTTTCTTGAGTTTGTGCCGATTGATATCTCATCAGCTTACATAAAAAAGAATAAATTGTTTAGCGAAAACTATATTTTATCAGGTATCGTCTAAAATATATACAGGATTTTCAGGTCTATTTCGTTATTTGAAAGTTCGATTTCGTCATATCGTTTTTTAATTTAGTTTTTAGTTTTACAATTTGAACTTCATATGAACTGGATAAAAACCACTCGTTTAAGTAGGAAAAAAGTGGAATTATTTTAATAACCCACTATCTGTTGAATTTTGTGTTGTGTTTTATTAACACACATATTTTGATATGGAAAACAGATTTTAAAAAATCAAAGCATATGGGGGAGGGGGTGTTGTAATTTTCGAGGATTTTTAAAACATCGGATATTTCGAAAAATACAAACCCCCCTTAATATAAAGTTTACAACAAATTTAGGTTCTTAACCCAAAGAAAAAAGCACTTTCATTCGAAATGGGAAGAATTAATAAAAAGTCAATATTTACCAAGCCCGAAAATTAACAAAATCTGCAACCCTCAGTGACGGAACTTGCCTTCGGACTGTTCACGCCTGAGTAAAAAATTCTAATCGCCCCAACGTGTAACCAACCAAACCAGAAAAAATACCCCAAACAAAATTTGAAAAGTGGGGTGGCCGAAATTCTAATAACGAGCGACAACGCTTCCATCATTCTGAAGTAGTGTGGCGCATTTAAGGAATCTGAATTTTGTGATATATGAAAAATCCACCATATTGGTTATTCACAATTTCACTAAAACTACAACGCCCACCTATATATGTTTTTTTTTTTTCAATTTATTTTCAATTTTACAAAACGTATAGTAACAAAACGCAATACCAAATTCAACGGGTGATGTCTTACTAAGAATTTTAATATTTTCCATTTTACAACCAAAAGATTGGTTTTTATCCAGTTAAAATGATACTCTAATTATAAAGCTAAATGAAAAAAATGACAGGACTAAATAGACCTGAAAACTCTATTATTATTTCTGATAATTGAAATTGTCTGGGAGACTGCACCTTTTCCAAAACCCCTTTTACTTTAGAAAATTTACATTGAACTATATATTTACTACCCATACAACTTTCCTTCAAAATTTTACACATATGAAAGAAACTGACACTTCGATTTCTAGTTTATATGCCTTCGACTAATTTATTTCATCGCTAAAATATGAATACGCATCTGGCGATCTTTATTTCACATAATTTTTCTTTCTGCTATTTGTCCTAAAAACATTTTTTTGATAAGGAAAACGTTTTAAAATATAATGGATTCTCTAAATTAGAATCAAGCATTCATAAGTTGAGTCGATTCGTTAAAATTATAAATTTGGCCAAGTGGATTGTGATTTTACACGTTTTCTCTTCCATATATACCGGCGAGTTCACTCCAATTATCCCAACCTTTATTAAATGTATGACATGATTTTTTCAATTTCCATTAAAATGTCCTGTGAAACACCGCGTCAAGACATATGTATTCACGAGTACACCAAGTTCAATCTTCTCCAGATATTTACCTGTATATAGTGGCAATTCTTGATTTCAACATATCTGAATCAAACATAATGATATTTAATTTTTTGAAATAGAAAATCTAGTTCAGTTAAATCCACAAACTATCTTTTTCTTTAAATATACCAATTTGTATCGTTCAAGGGTTGTTTTTAAGGTATAATTAAAGACTAACCTACTAACTTTCTGTTGATTGCATAATCAGAGGCCCAGCGCCCTCGGGCTTATCTTTTGGGAAACTAACAAGCATTACTGGGCCGAATATCTCAAGACTATTTAATTGGATAGCTTAGGGATAAAATGCAATGTGGCCTGGTAGCGACATAGGTCCAAGTTAATTTTTAAAACTGTTACATCTCTAAAAATAAATTGTATATTAAATAATTTAGTAAATATATTTTACAGTAAAATTGTCCCACGATTTCGATAATATCATTGGTGTGTTTGTATAATAGAGGTTTTTATTCACTTAAAATTATACTTGCTCGTTCGCTTGCAATCCTGATTATATGGCGTCTGCTTGTTATACAATTTAAAAAAACAGAAATTTTGATAACGTGCAAAATTTGACGGTTTGAAAATATCAAATCACTTATCTTCTGTTTAAACATAATTGTTATACATAGTTGTATGTACAAATAGTTTTACAGATCATCAAGTAAAATATATATCAAAATAGACAATTTTTTTTAAATCTAGTTATATTGAGTTCTGAACACATTCAAATTGATAGTTCTTGTGGTTTTGGTTTTTGAAACCAAGGATGAAATATATTTATCGGTCTGTTCTGATGTAAATTATTTCCATATTTAATCACAAAATATAATATATACATAAAATCTGATTTGGCAGCGGTGCTTTATGATTCATGTTGCGCACCGCTGATTCCGGATTGTTGTGGATTGACTTTAAAAACTACATTTTTCTGCGTGATTCGATCTTATATTTTCATACAATAAACGAATTTTTTGAGAACTTAAAGGCAATCAGATATTTTTTGTTAAATTTAAAAAATTGGTTTATGAAACGGCCTAATTAGATAATACTAAACTCAAATCATTAAGTTTGTCCGATTTGACGACGTAAATAATGTTTTATTTTACAAAATCAAACTTAATAATCTTTAGTTCTTGAAAAATTTAAAAATATCGGCTGCGAAATCAAAGATATGAATATTCCTGAATTAAACGTATATTCTGTGATGAGAACAGGAAACTGCGATGGCAGCGTCGTTAGGGCTACTTTCTCTTCTACCCAAGTCGATTAAGTCTTTTGAAAAAAGGAGTAAAACTGTTGAATATGTAAACTTATTAAATAATGTAGACTGACGTCAATCTTAAAGTCATGGAGTCTTTGGGATCGAGTGTAACTGAAGACGAACTGCTCATTATTAAAAAACAGCGAACCCGAACAATGAAAATAATGGAAAAGATTTTCAAAGAAGTTGATGTGTTTTTGCTGCTTAGTTGTGTATTTATTTATCATAGCAACATCAAGATTCCCAGAAAAAATAGAGAGCTATCACCAGGGTAGAGGCTATATAAACTCTTGGGTGTTTACTCACCATATTCACTATTCAGCGCTTTCGAGTTTATCTGGGATACCCTCATTAGCGATAAGTATTGGACATGACAAACAAACCAATTTACCTATCGCCCTTCAATTGATGTCAAAATGGTGGACAGAAGATTTACTTTTGTCAGTGGGTTATCAGATTGAAAAATTGTTCCCGCAGACATCAACCCCGATTCACCACGTAAACGTCCTCGAGACCTCCGAATAGTATCAAACTTTTCTTCTGAAATGACTATCGAAGTTTCAAATAAATATTTCTTTATTTGATCATATAAAACTTTAAATCACATCTATTCAACTTTCTCTAACGTTTCGAGCTTGTACCGAAACATCGCACATATTCATCAATACTCGACATGCATTTTAGAAGTAAAAATAAGATGAACAACTTCGAAAAGTAGAGTATTGTGTTTTAACGTCGAACCACGATTAAAACACTTTCACAAATACTAATTTTAAAGAATTTCGATGATATTTAAAGGGCATTTGGCTGCACGAAATTGTAACGGGTTTTACCTCGAATAGATTATAACCTTTTTCATTTACCACGGAATTGTATCCACTTACTAATTAAACAATCCAAAAAAAATAAATTACAATGAATAATGAGATAGTTATATGGTTTCTCGATCACGACCATCAATTTTAATTTTTACCAAAATTTGTGAAAATTGAGAGGAGAAAATAGATTGTTATAGAAGCTACTCGTTGATTTATTCTCATAAATGGTATCAATTATTGGTTTTTGACATGCCCCAAAAGTACACATCGCGGTCAGTGGATGCGATTCTATTCTAATATGTTTCGTTCATATTGAACAGTTCTGGTTCCGATTTTCTGAGTCGGCTTACAAGATATTTTCCGTTTCCAAAATATTTTTTCGGTGGGATGATGCAATAGGCATGTAAGATGAGGGGTATTTTTTCAATTTGATCAAAGACCTCGCGTAAAATCACTTCTTCTGAATGCAAGGGCCACAATCGAACGAATACGTTAAAGAGTACAAATCAATTGTTATTACTTTTTTATACTATTTTTAATGTAATAAACAAGTGACGAACTTTGATGGGGAAGCCCTGTAATTATTGGATTTATTTGTATTTAATAATCTTATGTGGTATTTAAATGGTGACTAGGTGGATCCAATTTCCTGATAATTGTTTACCTAGTAAAATTTTACTTTGAAATTGACATTTATTCATGATTTTTTGTGTTGCAACAATCTTTCTTAATAATTGAGTGAGATCGTACATCACCTACCAATAATCCGATCTATCCAATTAAGTTTCACACTGAAGACTTTTATAATTTTTCATTAAAACTTGTAGGGGTTATATTTACAAAAAGAAAACAAGATCATAAGATTCTTTCAAATCTCTGGTAGTTCAAAAAGTTAGAATATTTTATATTTCTACGATAATCGCATTACTACAATAATCTTCACGACATGGATTATCTATGGCTATCAAGGTACTGCTCGATTCGAACAAACTATTCATTTTCTACTTTCTACTTTTAAACATTTACGCAAATTTCTTAATTTACATTCTAAAATTCATGAAAGTATCATATATTTTAGTTTTTTGACGCAAAATTCAAATATCGCCCATGTGCATGAATTACCTTCACATTCTATTCAGCATCTGGAAGATTAATCATTAAAAACCTTACCAATATAAAAATTGGGGCTCGAAATTTTTGTGATTGAGTGGAGTATGTTTTAGTCACACTATTATGAAAACTGAATTTCTAATAATAAAATAACGAACCTAATTATACGTCTGTAAACTAAGTATTTACACGCAAAAATTTTTGCTGTTCGTTGAACACTTTAAATGTTAAAGTTTATATAAAATTGTAAAAACAGAGTAAAAGAGCTGACCATGTGCTTGCGTAATTTAAACAAATTGAAATATTAAGATGTTTTTTTCGCAACTATAGCATGAGTTTTTGTTAAATTCTAATTTGTAAAAGCCATATTCTGCAAGATTCGTTATATACTGGTTTATCTGAGTTTCGAAGTGAAAAGTTGTTTGGGTGTAAGTACATTCTTTGGACCAGCAAGATAAACATTCAAGCTCATAATTAAATTATTCAACTAGTTTTCCTGATTTTAATCAAACTTTTATTTTATAAGTAGGACCCCATATAGTTACATTGATGGTTGTAAACATTGAAGAGAATGCTGGAGTACCAATCATTCGATCCAGGATTGATTATTTAGGATTTCTTTGAATTGGGCGTGGTTGGAGTGCACTTCATATTTCTGTGGCGATTATTATGATTTTATCATAGATTTCAGATGCAACAAAAGCTAGATGGGTTGGACAACGCTTGTAAACATGAGGAGACAATACGTATACTCAAATTGAGAAACATAGGATAATTGAATACGTGAATACGGAAGGATTCCCATTCTAGAGATGATCATTTTATTAAGATTTTGAAGGCTTTTCTAAACAAAGTTACGATGGCTCTTATTTGAGGGAGGTAATCAAAATTGACTCCAAACTATGGCGCTAGATTTCAATGAATATGACAGACAAGAAAGCAACCAATTTTTTTAGTTTAAATGCCTTTAGGTGGTAAAAATCATTCTTATATGGCATAGGGTTGTTGAAGCCGTCGATCCCGTAGCGAAAAACGAATCAAGAACCAATTACATTGTTGAGTGTCTTGATAATATGTCCCATCTTTTCGTGGTTATGTGGAAATACTGTGCAGTTATGAATGCTCGAGACAAGTAGAAGTAAATTTAACCATGAATAGAACTGACAAATAGGATCTTGGTGGCGGCAACGCGTAGAAAATACTCAAAATTCATTCAAATGTATATTGTATTTTTAGATAACTGAGTTACATTTCACTAGATATTCCGTCAGTGAATTTCAAAGATAGAAAATTGAGTAAGTTTTCATATATAATGGTCGATACATACTGTGGTGTATGCCAATGGCAAACTTCCACTGAAACACCAAATAGTCTTCTTTGTACTCATTATGTTGTGTAAAATTTGGCTTAAAGAAATTTTTGCACGAGTTAAAAAACCTCCAATAAACCTGTTAAATACTAAGTCTGTTGTTTCATGACCGTGTATTAGTTGTCAAAATAAATATTTTAATATATTGAACACGCTGTAAATATATTTCGAAAGATGAGGGATCATCTGGTATACCTTGATAATAGTTTGAAGGTAATATTTTATATCACTCAGGAAGGAGTACTTTTCACTTTAATTTGAAGGTCTGAGAACGTTGGTTCGGGTGAGCAGGGACAGGAGTTAATGCGTTCCCAGAATATGGCACGAATATTCGAATTCCAATTAATGTGTTTATCACTATAAAACTCCTCCAGTATTTAAAATGAAAAAATATACGATTCAATGAATCTACCAATTATATTTACACTCCTGGATGCATCGTTTCCTTCATTTTAAACCTGAGAAAAGATGAAATAATCTTATTTGAGTGGCCTACATGCGTGTGATAATAGTTCAGGCAAGTTGACTTAATAGCGCTATATGGTTGAAAAATGCCAAAATACCTTATTGATGCAGTGAAATGGAATTTCTACGTCGTATGGCTTAGTTTATCCCTAAAAATTAATCCAAATGACCACCAGATTGTCCATATATTTTATAACTAGACGTTTTGAC
>JWZT01003741.1:440189-456744 GCA_000827895.1 Thelohanellus kitauei
AAAGATGGTAGAAGCATCCTTTAAGTATGGTCTGGGGGAAAACGCGTCTGAGGGCATTGTGTGAACTTATTTCAAAGTCCAGCATAATAGTAGCAGGCGAAAGACCAGGCTTTAGGTTACTAATTGCAGTAAAAAACGAGGTGTATATGGATTCAGACTTGGTAGGTAGCAATCCATATACTGTCGGAATAACGGTATTGTTAATTTTGCAATGTACCGTGTATAGCTGAGAAAACAGTGACGGGGCAGTTTTGAAAGTTCCATCACAGTACCAACAATCACTGGATCTTAAGAGTTCCAAGTTGTTGTTCGTGGAAAATATTAGCATTCTATTTTCATCTGGACCACTATCATATTGTAAAAATTGTTCACCCCTATGGCTAAGTGTATACTCAATAGGAAGAGCAAGTGATGAGAGAGAATTGGGACTTGGCAAAGGAGTGTTTGCATCCCTACGCGTCCGTTGAACAAGACGAGTCATTGAAGGAAGTGCTGGCAATGCTGAGGCGGTAGACTGATTTATACCAATGACATTCGATGCAACTATTTGTTGAGTAGACAATTGGGAAGTCCTAGCATTTTCCTTTACTTGATTAAGCACTCGACGTGCATTAACTTGGTTAGGATCTGGGCCATGCCTGTGTTCCTTCTTCTGTGAAATGAGTTCTCCTCCATTCGTCGTACATCTACACAGACAATCCTCGCTTTGATACTTAACACAACGCCAATACGTAAACCCAGACCGTGCCTTTTCTTTATTGAATATATATCCATCACAAACTAGAAGATCGTTTCCTCTTGAGCTCTTGATAAATGAAATTTGTCTGTTACTGAATGTTAAAAAAAATTAACTTCTGTCTATGAAAAATATTTTGTATTGAGATATTTAGAAAATAATATTATACAAAGTATAGATGCTATCTATGTTTTGAAAAAAATAACTATTGATATCATAGTTTATTGAATTAATATGTTAAAAGTTACCAACTTACTTGTTCATCAGATCCTATGTATTGTCGTTCTATGTCGTGCTATTCTATGTATTGTCGTTCTATGTCGTGTCGTTCTATATATTGTCGTTCTATATATTGTCGTTCTATGTAATGTCGTTCTATGTCGTGTCGTTCTATGTATTTGATTCTATGTATTGTCGTGTTACCCTTGAAAATATAAGTAGATTTACATGTAGTTAATGAAAAATATTAATTTTATCACCATCTTTTAAACAGACAAACCATTCCCTAACGTTGGGACTATGTTTTAGGTCGTATTTCTCAAATTAAACCAGTTCTATTGGATACAGGGAGGCAAAACTTTCATTAGGATAAAAGCCATTTCGAAGGACCCAACTGATGTTCTGGTTAATAGATTTCTTACAAGATACGTTTAAACACATGGACTCTAGGAAATCAATAAGGCGCCATTCCAAATTTTGTCCATAAAATTTTACGTGTATTGCCGTTATGTAATACCATTTGTGTTTATATTGCGTATCTTAAATAACTTGACTGTGTGTATATATCTGATTCCATATGTTTAAACAAGACAACACAGAATTTGAAGGTCTGGATAATAAAGTTTTTCCTCTCTTTAAGTTCTCAAGCAAACGACAATAATGATTTAGAAATAGCTTGCAAAATCGAGACTTGTTCGCCTTTGAATATGGATGATGTGCTTGAACGTTCATATCGAAAAATGAATGCAACTAGTGAAGTGCAATCGTTAAAGCGATGCCTTACACCTTTTTGAAGTGTAGATCGATATTCTCTGAGCTTTACTATATTTAAAAATCAATTTGATTTTTGGGTATTATGGGAATCTGGTCCAAGTTACTATCGAACTGCAAATTAACACAATACAGTATTTCATCATTATCAACACTAGCCACTCTTAAATTTGTAGGAATATTCCCAATCAGAATGAAAATTTTACATTTGGTCATATTCGATTATTTCTATATAACTGATCAATACAATATACATCAGTTTCAGTGCAAAATGGCCGACTTTCCGTTGATGACATTAAAAAGGCTCCGATGTTGAATTTATTATACAAAGTAAATGATAAATTTTAGAAACATTCATGCTGTTAGGCATAATCAAATCTCAATAAACAACAACGCATATTCCACTCTTGAATCTAAATGAATATTCTCATATATCTATAAATATCAATTTACATATATATACAACCTCGAAACAATTTAAGTCATAATCGGAAAGTCGACCTTTTTATATGGAAAATGGTGAGATGTACTATAAAATAAATTGGAACGAATGTTTGGTGTCTTATCTATTTATAGAACTTTAGGAATTGGGCAGAATTTTTTGATTCTGCAATCTGCGTCGGATTTAACACATTTTCTAAAACTATATGATGGTCCTCTCGTTGTCATAGAGTTAAAGTCTCAGTTTTCTGGTCGGAGCAATAACAATAGCACACTTCCTGCTATTATCTCATCGTTTTACTAATCGGATATTGTCCATGGAATTTTACAATATTGAAACGATTTCTGATTGTTTAAGTTTTTCATGAAGTGGCATTCACTGCTTGATGCCATTGCAAATTTTGTTTCACGTGCTATGCTATCTATTTCCAATTTGACGACTCCAAATCTGCGCAAAAATCAATTCGTTAAACTAAAATACTGTACACCGTTACATACTCCTACAAATGGAAAATACTCTTAAATAATTCCAAATACTGCTCTCAAATTTGTTTCTATAAACAATGTTTATCCCCTGTATCAGGATAACATTTCCAGTCGATTTCACAAATTAGTGCGTGAGTTTCATCAATTAGTACGTGATATTGATTAGTGACCTTGGTTAAAAATTAAACATAAAGTGCATTGTTAAATCATTTTTTCGGGTTATTCACACTCAATGTGCAAATGACATTGTATATTCGAAATTTTTCTTGGACGTTCCGAAGCTAATTTTATAGCTTTTTTTAGGCTTTGATTCGAATTGGCCAGTTAATATTCTTTAAAAATGCATGGGAGGAGACCTGGGCTGGTTGCAATACTTTTGACCATTATTTGAATTTTATAAAAGTTACGGCAAACTACTGGGTAGCAATGTGATAATAAGGACACAGCATGTATTTTCATTGGAATACTATGTCTAACTGTGCAAAATGGCGCAGTTGATAAATTTTGTAACCTTGTGAAGTGTTTCAACCAGCCTCAGTCTCCGCCTACATGGATTTTTAAAGAATATTATCTTGCCATTTCGAATCAAAGCCAAAATATATAGATAATAGAATTAGCTTAGGAATGCCCAAGAAAATATTTCGAGCACGAAAAAGTCATTTGTCCATTAAGTGTGAATAACCCGAAAAATTCTTTAAAACTGAACGTGATATTTAATTTTTAACAAAGGTCGCTAATCAGTGACACCGCGCACTAATTGGTGAAGTCGACTGTATATCATTCTGCTTGTATCTGTACAAGTCCAAAACATTTTTACTATTCGTTGCAAAAATGAATAACACGTGTCATAAATACCGGGACAATGTGATTCATTGGTTGTTTGCATCAGAAAAATGGTCACCACTGGAGTTTTTCA
Organism: Thelohanellus kitauei; assembly: GCA_000827895.1. Lineage (NCBI taxonomy): Eukaryota > Metazoa > Cnidaria > Myxozoa > Bivalvulida > Myxobolidae > Thelohanellus > Thelohanellus kitauei. Next base: position 443,759 of record JWZT01003741.1, read on the forward strand.
AAAGACGCCCAAGTTAATAGTTTTACCGATTATACCTTGTATGAGTCTCTGGTCGGTTTCTTTTGTATTTATCACAACCGCTATTCCAGATATTGAGTATTTTACCATTTTAAGGTTTTGAAAATCTATAAAGGTGATTTACGCTTACCTAAGTGAAATCGTATTGATCTAATTAACTGAATGATATAGTTATTACATTTGATAATTGTTCCAGGGAAAATATTTCCTCTGGTGATTGTTGTAAGCTTGAGTAGGTTGTTTTGGATACTAAAGCAAATATTTCTGCTTAGTTATTCGATTATACTCATCAGAAACTTTCTTACAATCTCCGAGTAAGTAAGGCTGTTTGTGTTATCCAATTTTTCCTTTGCAGAATTTAACATTTCAACCGAAACCTTAGACTGTTAAACTTCCGAATCGAACGATATCAAAACAAGCTTCAATTCACAAAGTGTACCAATCATAAACCCTTGTACATGTAACTTCGTTTTTAATTGAGGCTTATTTGATGTCAGTTTTTAATTGGAGTTTGAGGAACGAAACAATCAACAAGGAGATGAATCCTTCTGTGATGTTTTCCTAGACTGAATAAAACACTATTACTGAAATATCAACTTGCATCTTAAAAATCTGATCCCGTGCCGCCATACTCTCATACGATATTCTAGGTCTGGCATTGTTTAAGATTAATCATATTTTTAAACCTCAAATGCACTTAACGGTGAATCAACTCTTTGATTGTACGGAAATTGATCTTCACGCGTTGCTTTAGGATGTGTCCTCGAAAAGAGTTTAAGTATTGAAAGGCTTAGCAGTGCTTTAAGATTCTTGTGATATCAGTCGATCTTTATGTTAGGGTTATAAAAAGTTTAATTATCAATATTTTAAAATATATAGGCCTCATAATCAATATATTTTTTGTTCATCAAAAATGATTTACAAATTTGATTCCAATAGTTATTATGAGAGAATGTTTGGTTTTTTGCCTGTGCTTCTATGATTTTTTATTATCTAACTGAATCTTTGGCAGTAGATCACACAAAAGGTGAGAATTTAAGTAGTTATCCTACGTTTTTTTAAATAAAAAATGTTTATATTTGTTCGTTCAGCCAAAAATTTTTATATTGAAAACAATGGATTATAAAAATTTTAAATCACAGTACTTTCCGAGCTATAAGCTGGGGCTTTTTCAAAGATTGGAAATTGAGGCTTATGTACCGGTGCCACCTATATATGAAAAAAATACATTTTTTTAAATTTGGCTGGTTTCGACATATATAAGGGTGCGTTCTATACACCAGAAAATATGGTACCTAGTACAATGATGTCTTAGGTATTCAAGTTTTGCGACCGAAAATAAACATAGGCAAATCATATATCTGAGAAATATCTTAACTATCAATCGACTAATGATAATTCAATCAGTGCCAGTTTGGCCTGTTTCGGTCAAGTGAAATGTGGCCTGTTTTTGAAGCGTAAATTTTCTTACTTCAATATTTCCAATTCTATCTAATCATCAGATACTTTATTCTCTTTTTTTCATTTTTTTTCTAATCTTAGTTCGTAAAACATGCATAATCACAATAATTTAATTATAAGAGTTTCTTCGATAAATTTAGTTGGTAGAATATGTACAGAAATCTAAAACTTAAATTTAATCTGAAAATATCCATCCAAAGTTAATTCATTTTGTCATACATCTCACATAAACAGTATAAAAAATTATCCAAAGTATGATCAACTTCTAGATTTATGATAGGATTTTTGTCAATCTTGTATAGGCATACCCTCTAAAATGGTTTGAAAACGAAGATCGCCTTAAAAATCGTTCACTATATTAGTGTTTCTTCAACTTTGGTCCGATTTTCATATTATTTAATTTCATATTCATTTCAATATTCACAATAATAGGTTTTGAATCCAATTACAACCCACCCTTGTTAACTGCAAGTTTTTGTCGTGTTCAAAGGCTACACAAAACCGGATTTGATTGTACAATATACTATCAGCCCTGTATTTCTGGATTAACAGAATTCTTAATTTTTGTCTCCAACTTATAGTTAGCCCAATGGAGCAAAGACTCGTGGTTTTCCGTTCCAAATTAAGAAATTGTCAATCCTAATATTTTTTCATTTTTACGACTTTTTGGATGTTGACGCTTTAAATGTATCTCTTCTATTATTTCCCATCTAGCACTCTAATTGTTTTAATACTTCTGAATATTGTCAGAATCAGCATGGAATGTTTTTAACTTGAATCACTCGGCAGTTGGTCAGTAAAGAATTTTATCAAATTTGAATTAACCTGAATACGTTTACATTAACATGTTAAAAGACGCCAAAAATTTTTTGAAGTTTTATTAATCCATTGGTACGATTAAAAATCAAAAATTAAATCAAAAGGCTTTGCATAAATATTTACGTTATAAAATTTTCACATTATTGATAAATAAACTTTCATTTAGTTTTACTGTTTTATGCTGTGTTTATTTTACTTCAATAAGTTATTTACTTTCCATAGCAATATCTATTCACTCAAACCATATGCTTACATAAATATCAGTCTGAAAAAAGACCATCTATAACGAGAAAATCTAACATCATATTTACCGTTAGATAGGTTGTTTTCGTTTAAAATGAATGGCTCCATTAGAAATTTTAAAACTTCAAAATAACATAAAGTTCATGAAATAATCTTTTCATTGAATACAATGACAGAAATCTCCAATCTTAAAAACATTTTTCAAAGAAATAAAACTATTAACTTTTCAAACTAAACATTTTCTTGGGACCAAGAGTGAGAAAAATTGTTCATTTGATCTTGCTAAAATATTCCTGTGTACACCTATGGAGTCCTCCAACACTTCATTTTCTCTTAAAAAATTGAATTATTGGTTTTCTCCCACAAATGATTTTTTCCGAAACATAATGAATGAAAAAATTGTTTTGGCTTTTTGAAATGTTACAATCTAGACTACAAGTTCCAAAACCCATTCTCGCAAGCTGTTTGGAGCTTGCTCTCGGAGCTCCAAATTTTTTTAATTAATTTAAAAGTTTAAAAACAGATGAATTGTAAGCACATTTTCAAGATGCGATCATCAAATATTGTTGTGGTTTTTAAACCATTTATTATCCATTACTCCAAAATCTTGGAAAAAAAGTTATAAATTCCTTGCATTCTACCACCTTCTAAGAATTAAAAGCTGCTCGACTCATTTAGGTTTTATGATAGAACTGCTTAACCATCAGCAATAAAGGTTATATTATTGAAAAATTAGATATTTACTTTCGGATATACTACTAATACATCAAAACATCAACGATTATGACCAAAAATTTCAAATCGAAAAGAAATGAAAAGGTTTATTATTTTCAGTATCGTTAATTTAATTCAAATTCGACTGATCAGTTTATGTTTCTGTATAACCCCGTGGAAAATCTATTTGCTTTGTGTGTGGATTTTGTTTTACATCCAAAAACATTTCGTCTTGGGTGTCACTTTATTATCAAGCATTCACTTAATTAGGATTCAAGCAAAAAGGTCATATCTAAAAAAAGGTTCTCTGGAATCTCAACGTTCATTTCTCACCAAGTTTAAAGAACGCAGCAGGAGTTCTGTCTTTGCGTCAAATGAATTCGCTCTATTTTTGGCGCGCAAAAAGAAGCCATTTACAGATGCAGAAGAAATAATTAAACATGCTTTTAACATTGCAGTTGCAATGCTTGGTTATATCAAATGTAAAATATATTTGATCGGATCCCCTTATCAAATTTACGACGAACAGGCAAATTGAAGAGCTAGATAGCGATGTTCATCGTCAATTACTTGGACATATCGAAAATTGTAATATTTTTCAACAGAAACGGATGAATCAAATGACATTTCTGAACCAGCTCAGATCGCAGATTTTGTTCGAGCAAATAACTATAACTTTGATGCCATTGAAGTTATACCATGACTTGAGACAATACCTTCAACTACGAAAGGAAGCGATTTGTTCGAAACTTTTAAATATTTTGGAGAGAAAAAAAACATAGAGTGGCGAAAATTGGTTAATATATGCACAAATGGGCTCCTGCTATGATTGGTAATAAATCTGGATGTCTAACATTTCTAGAACAGTTTCTAAATAGCCAATTGCTGAAATATCACTGCATTATTCACCAAGAAGCTCTGTGTGGAAAAACATTAAATCGTAAAATATTATGGATGTTGTTCTTCGATATATCAACAAAATCCGAAACAATGCTCTGGACAGGCGAGAGTTCGGGCAGTTTCTATTTTTCATGAACGAAGAATACGGCGAATACTGCTACACTGTAAAGTTAGATGGCTCTTCAAAGTAAAGTTTCTGTCAAGCGTTTAGGCACTGAAAAATAGTATCTATCTATCTATTTTGGACAAGAATGAATTACCAACTGAACGGAATATATTTTGAATGATGACTGGAGTACTCATCTGGCATTAATCATAAACAACGTCTCATTTAAACTGTTTAAATGAGAGGCCTAGGGGAAAAGATAAACTATTTGCCAACTTGTGTTATGACATAAATCCATTCAAAATGAAACTCGTCTGTTGTCGAACAGCTGGCAGAAGAAACTTAATATGCTTCTCTGACGCTGAAGGCAGGTTTACTAGAAAATACATTTAACGTTTTTACAGTACCGGATTAAAGTTTAGAGTCTTCTGGAAGTGTTTGAGTCCAGATTTTAATAGTTTAAAAAATAAAAGCATCACATGACACTACACATTTTTTTGTTTCCCGAAAATAAAATTTCGAATAACATGAAAACCTTCAATTAGAGGTCATTGATATGAAATATAATTATACGGTGAGAAGTAGATTTATTCAACACACCGTTTCACTTTCAATTCACCATATCATTTCATTCTTGTGCCTAAAATCTGCACAACAGTTTCAAACAATGCGTTCGTTTTCCCAAACACACATATTTATAAGTTTTGTTCTACCTACAGATGTGAGCTGTAATTTACAGCGATGACAGTTATAAAAAACAAGCAACGCTTCAGACTCACAGGCAGTACCTCTCTGCCCTTATGATATCGGGAACTAAATCGTTTTTCCAAGACATTAAAAACTGGCATCACAGCTAAGATGGCCGGCTGTTATAAATAATTACAAATTTAAATCCGAAACATTTTTTAAAATTTAATTATCATTAAATATTATTTTATTTCATAAAACAACTGCGATTTTATAAATGAGTGATTTTATATTAGATATTTCAATACTAATGAATATAATGAGTTTAATCTACATATAGAATTTAATAAGGCGGGTTCTCGCGGAACTTTCGAACACGGATTAAGTTGCTCGCGACTTGTAAAGAGTGGGAATCGCTGATCTAAAAACTACGACAATCCAAAGCATCTAACTTTCTCCTTCCCGTTGAGCTTATACCTTCGTCAAAATTTAGTCCGAGAGATCGAGAATGAACCAGAAGACCCTTAAGTCAGCGAGAGCCATCGAGAGTTTGATACCAATCTAAATCCTGATTTGCTAAATTTTGCCGGGGAGGGTCGAACCCATAAAAATGGAGGAATCGCTTCTGAAATTTGAGGCGAAAATTGTATGCTTAAATATTTCACTCAACTACAGCTCAACGTGTAAAATATGCCCAAACAGATTGCAGGCTACCATAAAAAATTTGAATCGTATCCAATAAATATCGATCCTTTAGACAATAATCATGTATTTTGGGGTTAAAAATTGATGCAAAGGAATAAAATTTGAAAAGAATGTTGTTTGAAATAACATGAATGCTATTCCATGAAATTAGAATAAGATTACTAGAAGTTTAAAACCCCGCCATTTTTTATTTTTAATATTTTTTTTATCAAATATTAAAGCCTCTTAATACTTGTTAACACGACTCCAATCGACACAAAACAGGTGGTATAGTTGAGTAATCATCGGATGTCTCGGATCAGAAAAGTTGATGAATTTGTCCCAACCCAAGATCCATCCATGATGTTCCGAAAAAGAAAAGTTTCACATTGAAAATCAGGTTAGATTCAAACAGAGATCGCTGGCGTAAAGGCAACTATTTTGTGGTATTGTCTAGGAAAGGTTAATGATATTTTAGATTAGAAAACTAAAAAAGCGACAGCTATTTTGAAAAAGTATTTTATTATCTTTCAAGGTTTGCAAAAATGGGTGTTCTCAAAAAGTTACAGATAGAAAGTGCTCCCATCGAATTTCCCATTTACAAGTTAGAATCTCTACCCGAACCAACAACTATCGACTTGGAAACAATTATCTGTGAAAGGTATTATGTATTTAATACAGCAAAACTTGGCCATATTCGACAATTTATGACTACAGATGTGCTTATTTGTAAGTTTAATATCATCACATGATCCAACAAAACTACACCCATTCATGTGGCTGAAAAAGTTATCGAGCTATGCAAAACAGGGAATGTTCAAAGCTATCACGCCATTGTCGAAATTAAACAAACCGAGATTCTAAAAGTAAGTGATATCTGATGAGGCCGCAAAACTATCAGCAGCAAGATATGATGAGAAAAAACCACTGTCTATTCTTGACGGTGTTCCATTTTTCGTTAAAGAACACATCAAGATTGTACCTTAGTCGAATTAATTAGAAAAATTACAAGGTCTACATAGGTGTATATGGAGAAGGTTCTGTGAGTGAGACAACCGCGTTTTGTGTCCAAAAACTTCTAGATGCTGGAGCTCTGCTGATCGGAACAACTTCTATGACTCAATATGGCTCGAACATAATCGGAGTTAATCCCTCTAAGTTTAATTTCAAATTATATTAAGGAAGTTATCATCACCGAAATGTGTTTGGGATAATGATCGTTACGCCGGTGGCAGTAGCACGGGATCCGGTATTGTTGTTGCACTTGGATTGTGCCCATTTGCGATTGGTTCTGATTCACTTGGTTCAATAAGAGTTCCTTCTGGAAATAGTGGAATCGTGGGTCTGAGACCAACTTTTTCACGTGTATCTTTATCGGATTGTGCTATAAAACCCGAAGAAATTCCATATTTAACCATAGGACCTATGGCATGCTCTGTTAGAGATGCTGCTGCCGTATATCTTACGATGGCTGGTGGTGATCCAAATTATACCATGGGGTTCGATCAACCACCGCTACAACCACCTAACTTTACCGATTTTCAGATTGAAAGTGTTAAATTCGGATATTACAGGGAATATATATCTGTATGATATCTATGAATAGTTGGTTGCCGATCCAAGCCAAATCGCAGCCATTGATCTCGGTTAGTGTCATTAATTTCATTTTATATATAAATGACTAAAAAAAATGTTTAAGCAAAATCACACTTAACATGATTTTTACATGAAAATGTGTTAAATTTATCACGAATTACTTATCGTTATATAAAAAATGTTATGGTTTTTGCTAATGATCACTATAACTTTACTTAGTTTCACAAGATCTCTTTTTAGTTGATCGTTTCGTTGATCGAGAACACAAAATTCAGGATACTTTTTTGCACTACTTTTTAGCTAAAACTCACTGCTGTTTTTTGAATTGTGGTTATTATTTTAGACTTGATATTGATCCAAACAATTACAGGAATATCAAGAATCAATGCGCAATTGAATTTCTTTGGTAATTTTACACCGAAAATGAGAATTTGTATTTTCACTTACCTTTCAAGTCTAATAATCACAATTGTTACCGGCATGCTCAAATCAATTTTGACGTTTTTTGAGAGGTATTTTCTGTGATATAATCTCTCAACTACACATTTCATCCACAAAAACAGGCCCTTGCCACAATAAAATGATACGCTTCACAATCATGCTCTTTTCCATTCAAGATGAGTCTTTCAACATTGAGAATTTTTACTTTCGACTATGAGACTTTTTGTAGTTATCACTAACTAGAGCGATGTTAACCCTTAAAAACACAATATTCATTTTTTATAATTACCAACTCTTCTTATAGGCAATCTTTCGTATTTTCTAAAATTATTTTGGCACTATTCCACAAATAATTTAGTTTAAGAAACCTAAATTTAAATTGCGCCTTGAGTCATGATCGTTGCTCATTGATTCATGATAGCCTTGCAGTAAATAGAACTTTACACTCATTTGGTATTTTTTAGATTTGACCAACCACCCCTCTTAAAATATATTTACATCTAAACTACCGGTCAAACCATTTTTTAGCTGGATATTTGTCTTAATAAAACTTATCAAAATGCAAGATTATTATAAGAAATGTTTAATATTCATCATTTATACTCAGTCCAAAATATTCAATTTCCTCGATTTTTTATTAATTATACAGATGAAAAGCTGCCCATACCAAGGTCTTTGATAGACATTAAATGGTTCAGTATACATACAATTTTTAGTTTTCTTTACTGACAAAATACTGCACGTGTTAACTTACACCATTTCCCATGCAAAAAGGCAAACTTCCGATGATGACATTCAAACTTGCTAACAAGAATGATATCAACCTAAAACTAATCTTGGCCGTTGGTTCGACCGTCACTGAAGCTGAACTTGACAATGTAAATAGGCAAAGAAATCGAGCAATGAAAATTATGGATAACATATTCAAAGAAGTTGATATCTTTTTATTATTAAGTAAGTACTAATATTATTTTAGCAACGTCGAGATTTCCAGAAAAAATGGATGTCAGTCACAACAAATGGGGGTATTTGAACCCGTGGACATTTACCCATCACACTCACCATTCCGGATTGTCAAGTGTATCTGGAATACCATCCTTTGGCTATCAACATTGGGTTTGACAAATCCTCAAACTTGCCGATTGCATTACAAATGATGTCCAAATGGTGGTCAGAAGATCTACTTTTGTCAGTGGCTTACCAAATCGAAAAGATGTTTCCTCTTACTTCTACTCCCAATGATTATCAACGAGTTCTTGAGCCTCAGACTAGCTCTGGGTGATTATTGTAAACTAAAATCACTATTTGATGATTTTCATTCATTTTTTAGTCATATTATGATCGATAAATATGTGAATGTGGTAGATAGGTGCTCAGAATTTCTATCCAGGATAAGTGTTTCTCAAGGCGTAAATGAAACGAAAAAATAAACCTACAGCACACTTAATGAATCAATCGTTTCCAAAGCTGATGAAAAGTATTGAAATTAATAAACAACCAACCCGTTTACGAGTTAAGAATAAAACGATTGAAATCTATTTTTTACATCGAGACTTAAAATATCGGGGTTTGAAATCAAAACTGTGAAACATGAAGACATTTATTGCTCGCTTCAATATCTAGGGGTATTATTAACGAAATTATGGCATATTAAGACGATATCTGTAATTTTTTCTGAGAGTAATTATCAAAATTATTCTCAAGAAGAAAAGAAAATTATAAAAGAATTATTCAGAAGTTATATAATATTGTTAAGAATAATCATGAACGTTTTAATGAGCAATAAGCATCGTCACTCGTCACGTTTCACTGTTTGATTGCAAACCCCGGTATTTTCTGAACAATGTCTTAATATTAAATTAAAACTGATGCACTATACCTATTTTTATAATGTTTGCTGAATATATTTTAAAAGATGGGTTTTATACCTTACAGCTATTCAAACCCTACCTCCGAACTTCCTAATGAATTTAAATTGATTATGACGTTAAAATAAAGTTTAGTAGTGTTTAAAACGAGTCTGTTGTCAACTCCTGGTTTTGGTATCAATCAGGATTTTCAATTTTAGTAAGATTCTATACCTTCTTTAAAACTGAATGTTTCGATTTTTCCGACAATATAAGGAGCAGCCAAGAGTATATTCTAGAAGAGAACATCCCATACGACATTTATGTTAACATCGCATAACATCCGCAGATTAGTATATAAAAATAATGTAACATCCCTCACATTAATGTGAGTATCAGATTCAAATTGGCTTCAATTTTTTGGTTGGGAATAGATTCCTAGAGGTTTGTAGACTTTAAATTAGTTGTTTCGAAGGAATGGACGAACGTTCAGACTAAATATAAATACAGGAATATTTTCGAGCAGATTTTACTAAGCAACTCTAATGTGAAATGATAAGGTACCGCCAAATTAATAACTATTAAAATGTGTGGAACTGACGATTTCCATTGTCTACAATTTAAGTAATTGATTTAAATGAAGATTTTTGACAGATTCTTGAAATTGAGTGCGACCTAAGTATAACTGAAAACAACCTTAAGGTCGCGAATGCCAAATAACCACCTCGTTATCTAAAGATGACCCAGATGCCTTAAGGAAACCTGACTTCATGCGTAAGTTTCCATGATAATCAAGAGATTTGAAAGAACAGCTAAATAAGCTATAAATTAAATTATCAAATTCGGCACTAATCTATCCAATTCAAAATGAAATGGATCCACTTACCATTGCCTCTACTAAGTAGGCCAGACTCGATGAAAGACTAGATGATGATATCATCCTATTAAAATAGACAATCCAGTAGATATACTACCAAATACGACAACCATGGCTAAGAAAATTATTTTGTTGACAGTGATTTGTTCATTCGAACATATGCTAGCAAAAGGTAATTTCTTTAAGGCATGAAAAATAAGTACCATCTATCAACTAATGAAAAAAAAGGTATAAATAGAGAAACAGGATTGAAAAGTACAGTAGTATTCACTTTTCGGTTGTAAATAAGAACTATTCTAAATTAAATAAATTGTGATAACTGTTAGTATTTTGAGTATTTTTGCAGCTATTGGAACCAAGATTACTATCTGTAAGTTTTCGAATTAAGGTATGATTTGTTGATAATATTCTATACGACACCATCATCTGGTTCTACAGTAAATTGAAAAAATATACAAAACAGGTGTTTTATCACTTAATTACAGCATCCTACTCAAGGATAAATTATAGGTTGAATCTAATTTCCATCGTCCATCACAGAATGAATCACGATTAAACAATATAATTTCAGAATACCACAAAGTTTGTTCGTTTAATATATGATATAGCCATATTTGCCAATTTATTCCACTATATCTGAACATAGTCTTTAGCCTCTTTAATAATATTTTATTGAATAACCATCTCCCTTCAAAAAATCTTCTAAGAAAGAAACCAAAAACGCGCTAAATCTTGGAATTATCAGAAAGTTATTTAGTACATACTAGGAACAAATCACAATTGTAATAAAACGATGGATCAAAAAGATTTGCTCTCTATAATCAGAAATTTAATAAAGAAATGGTTAAATATAGCCATCCTTAACTGAAAATTCAATAGATCATTCACAAAACTAGTAGAGCAGCTTTTCACATTTAGAATTTAATAATGCCGATTAAGCATGAAAAATCAAAAACAGCCTTCCACCTAACATCAGGATGGGTCATTTATTAATACAGAATAATGTACTTTGGTTCTGAAAATGTATTATCAACGTTTCAAAACACTACCGATCAAACCTTCAACGACTTTACCTTCGTGAAAATACCTTGGCGACTTTGTCGCTTTCAAGAGAGTTAAAGGAGCACAATAAACAGTTTGAAGAGTTTTCGAGGAGACATAACGATGGGAATTTTATAATAGCAGCACCAAAAGCTTGTTTTGTGTAAGCTGAATGTCAAAAGTTTCCAGATATTACCTGAAATATGTGCATATTACCACAATTTCGCCTTTAATTTTTTAGGAAAAATTATATAAGTTATCTTACGAGCTGTGAAGAATTCTTCAATAAATTAATTATTTAACCTTCCAATATTAGCACATAAACTCAGCTCAAAAATCATCACTCATTGTGATACTTCAGCAAAAGTTATTGGCTGTTCACTTTCTTGGATAGTAAACAGAGTAGAGATACTCAACACCGTCCCACAGTCGTATGTTGAAAAATATGAGTGCATTAGAAAGAGAAGTTTTGGCGATACAGTTTGCTGTAAAGAAATTCCGAATCTGCAAGGTGACCAGTCAGTCCAGCTAATTTTTGGATACCACTTCCGCCGAAACGTGATCATGTGGCGATAAATACATTTGGAATTTTTCTCCACATAAACCGGTCCAAAGATGTTTGAGATTGATGCTTTAATTTAAAGTTTAAATGCAATTTTGGTACTTTTGAAGAAAAAACCTGTCAAATTATTTCCATTAAAATAGGGCATAAAATATAAACATTATTCTAATTTAAATATGTAAATTTTTGAAAAACCATTTGAAAAGCAAGAAAAACTGATTGAGATGACTCGGGTGTTCAAATAATGTGATCTTATGGAGCAATATTCTATACGTGGGATCCGTAAACCAAATTTGTGGTGAAATCTGATTGATATTTTGAAATTACATCATCATGCATGAATATAACCAAATGAATGAAATTTTTCAATTATTTTATGAAGTCGTTCTTGCTGGAGTTTCTCTTTTATTTTAATTAGATTTAAAAATTTTCTCGCTCCTTCTAATGATTATGGTTTATTTAAATAAATCAAAATTATAAAAATTCTTTCCTTAATGGTTAATTTCGACATTTAATTTCAATCAAACATAATTACACATATACACAATGATTACCTAACAAAAAAATCTGTTTATTCTAAACTGCAATATTAATTTGAAAATGCATAAAAATGCTTTTTCAAACATTTAACGCCAAAAATACGCTTCAGAAAAAAATATTCAAAAATGAATTGATACTTCGAATTATAGAAACAATATCAAACATAATAAATCAGGTCGATATGTAAGTAAATCCTCTTCTATGTCCATAATTAAACTGTCGCGTTTCAGCGAATTTGGATAACAAACAAAAATTTTATTCAAAAAGAAGTGTTGCACGATATACTTGTCATCCTGCATGATGTATTTGTAGCCAGGGCAGTTTCGTAATTAATTCGAAAGTAAACCATGATGAAACTTCTTTAGCTTACATCAACTGGTATGAGTATGCCATAGTTGCGCGGAGACTATTTGCGCGGAGACTATTTGCGCGGAGCCTATTTGCGCGGAG